>JAFIRS010004060.1:0-102210 GCA_018342105.1 Gonioctena quinquepunctata
AATGGGGATGACCTCAGTACAGTGACATCATTTTATCACTGCTTGGAAACATTAGCCAATACACGCATTCATCGATATTAGTACTCAATTCATCAATCAATTATCTCAATGTACTTGGTCTTGTTGTCAATGTCCGATAGTCCGAGCCAGCGACAGATTTTCATGACCAAGTTTCTCCCGGACGATAACTCGTAAATGCTTCAGGGCCATTTTGACAGGTTCTACTTAATAGAAGTTAAGCTAAAGCTAACCATAAGTAAACCTTAGATTTAAATATTTCGTTGCACAGTTCGTCAATTGACACATAAGCTCGGCTTATATCACAGCGTAGGTAAGCTGCAGAATTTATCGGTTTAAGGTTCTCTTAGGCGGATTTAACCACACTTTTTAGTATCATCAATTATTTTTTCTGTTGATCGACTTGTGAATGAAATGGATTTTTTACGCGCGATTATTGTAGATGAAGACGATGATCTTGATGATTTGAATTTAATAATTCATGGAATTCCAAGACGAGCCTATAATCGAGCAGACTGTTACAATAGTTTTGACCAACTGACGTTTTTCAAAAGGTTTCGGGTTACAAAACCCACAGCAATTTTAATACTGAACGAAATTGAAGTGGAAATCGAGCATCCTTACGATTTGTAAGTAGTATTTATATATCATTAATGAAATAGAGATTATTTGTGGCAATATCATAGGTCGCTCTTCTGATTACAGCAACAACAGTGTGGCACCAATGAACCAACTTCTGATATTTTTTGCGGTTGTGTGCTACAGGAAGCCACCTGTCTTGTTTCGGGGACTTCGGAGGTGTCCATTTGTCAACCGTTTCACGCATAACGAAAAGACATTTAGAATTAAACCCTGCACATATTTTATCCCATGCCTCGTCTTTCTGCCTCCAAGTCGTCCGTCCGTTTTCTTACATTCAATAATAAATTTATAAGTGTTAATGATGTTCAAAAGAACAGTTTTCTCTGAAGTAGAAAAATTGGGGGCCCTTTTTCTAATAACGTCGCCACACATTTCAAATTGAAAAATAAAATTATTGAGAAATTAGAATTTTGTCAGCCATGTCACTGTCAGGTGTTGGTGTCAAACTTGAATGAAATATGAAATATGAAAAAAATCAAAAAATTACTAGTTTTCAGCGGTGTTGTCAGCTCATAGTTAGGCTTAGCTAAGTTTCTTCAAAGAACGACTGTTGCAAACCGGATTAAATTTAAGGTACACCTCAAGTTTCTCGCCTACTTAACTAAGGATAGTTTTTGAGGAGAACCTGTGCAAACGGCCCTCAGAGAGTTATTCCATGAAGCCTCGTAAACGTCAGCTGCGGTTCCGTGGGTGGGTTGAGCAGCGGTAGCCTCCCACGCACGCAGAAAAAAAAAATTTTTAATAATTTCCTCCCGATTGAGAATTTATTAAATTATAGCCAACCCAATATCTTAAGGAAAAAAAATAGTTGTCAATAAAGTGGTAGTTAATACTCAGCTGGTACACGAAAAAAAAAAAATTTTTTTCCAATTAATCATCAGATGACAGTTCATATGCTATTGTGAATAAATGAAAAAGTCAGCTGGTTGTATCTCGGTGAAAAGATTGTCAGCTGATGCCCTGAAGGGTGTAACGCAGGAGAAAGACGAGAGCATCTATCGCATATTTAAATGCACCAGCTGACGAGTTTTGCCTCGGCATACTGCTAGCTGATATTTTTTATTACTCACAGGATCATATCAACAATCAGCTTACGAATTTTCAACCGGAAGGAAATGACGTAGGTATCTAAAGGTATTCGACATTACGCTCCATGCACTAACTGAAAGATATAATTGTATTGTAATGTTTCGATTAATTCAATATTCTTTATAGATATTCTAAAATTGATATAAATAGATATAAATAAATGAAGAAATGAGTAAATCAATTAATTTATAATTTATTGAAACTTAGGTTTATGGTTACACTTAGTCTGGTGCTCGTGACTTCGTTCGCGTAGAATTTTGATTTTTCCTGGTTTTCTTTATGTGATTCTATCTAGCTTCGAACATTAATAGCTGGTGCCCGCAACTTCGCCCGCGTAGTATTCGTATTTTTCCTGGTCTATGTATATGATTCCATCTAGTTTCGAAAATTAATTTGACAGTTTGTCAGATTTAATGATTAAAACATGGCAGATTTTCATATAAAATTTCATCCCCTTTTTCACCACCTTAGGAGTAAAATTTACAAAAATCTTTTCTTAGTGCTCACCTACAATGTCAAAAAAACTCACATGCAAATTCTCACGGTCCTAGCCACAGGAGTTTGGGTTGTGCGTTGATACCTCAGTGTGCAGTTATTTTTTATATATATTCAGATAATATTTACTTCAAAAAATTATTAAATTTAACTTTGTAAATCAATCATTTTCCTTTTCACTTTGGCTCGTGTTACTTTCATCTCTTCCCGATTCATCACGAAAGAAATAAAGAAATCTTCAAATAACTTGCGATGCCTACACACTATCAGAATATTTTATAGCGATTATGATTTTTCTATGGCATATTTTAATAAGTATCGTCGTATCTACAAACAGTTGATCAAAGCAGCCAAAGATAAGTATTATAACGAAAGACTACATACAGCTGACAATAAGCAAAAAGAAATGTGGAATATAGTTAACAATCTTAGAGGCAAAATAACCGTATCCAACCAGATATAAATGTAGATCTCAATTTCCTGAATGAATATCACTGTTCAGTAGCAAATCAATTAACTAAGGATGTATTTTCAACAGTTAATCCCCTTGACAACGTACAGAAGATAGTTTCTCCAATGAATTCTTTGTGCCTGTACGAGACAGACCTATATGAACTGAAGTTGGTAATACATGAAATAAAAAACAAATATTCCTCAGGTGAAGACAATTTATCAGCTGAGTTGTTTTTACAATTATCTGATGAAGTCCTAAGCGCTTTAGTATTGGCTATTAATAATTCTTTCGCGACAGGTGTTTTCCCTGCCAGCTTGAAGTCTGCAATGGTAATTCCCCTGCATAAAGGAGGTGCCACTGATAATTCTAGTAACCACAGACCCATTTCACTGCTGTCAACACTTTCCAAAATAATTAAAAAATTGGTTAAACGAAGAATGGTGGGCTTCTTAAAGGGACACAATGTATTACCTCAAGAACAGTTCGGTTTCCAAAATGAAAAACACACTAATGACGCCATTTTAAATTTTCTTGAAAAAGTTTATATGAGCCTTAAAGAAAAGGAGGAGGCTGCAGCAGTGTTTCTTGACCTCTCCAAGGCCTTTGATTGCGTCACGAAATTCTGCTGCAGAAGCTCTTTCACTATGGTTTTCGAGGTACAGTTCTGGAATGGATCAGATCATACCTTACAGATAGAACTCAAAGAATATCATTGGGTAAAAATACTTCTGAGAAGGGTAGGATTGTACATGAAGTCCCTCAGGACTCTGTTCTGGGTCCAATTTTGTTTTTGCTCTATATCAACGATATATCCTATCTCGATATCTCAGGACATCTAACATTGTTCGCTGACGATACCACAATTCTTTGGTACAATGAAGACCATACTGCCTTGGTCCAATCCATTTCTGTAGGTATTCTAAAAATTAAAACCTGGTGTGAAGCAAATAAGCTAACTCTGAATATTTCCAAAACAAATCTATTCACATTCGAATCAAATATTGATTAAATTACATTGGGAGATCAGCTGATAGAAAGCAATCCCGTTGCAGAATTTCTTGGTGTACATATTGACAACAATTTTAAGTTTGAGTATCATATAACAGCTCTCAAGAATGAATTGTATTCCAGTTGCTTTGTCATCAATGTAATATCCCGCGAACTTGGACGATCAGCTCCATTAATGGCCTACTATTCATTTATTGAATCCCTGCTGCGGTATGGAATTCCATTTTGGGGTTCTGGTAGCCAGGCTCTGCAAAGTGTATTCATCCTTCAAAAACGAGCGCTAAGATTTACATTCAAATTAAAAATTCGAGATTCATGTAGACCAGTTTTTTGCGACAATAAGATTTTTACGATATATGATATTTTCATTTTAGAAACGGTATGTTTACTCAATAAATATAGAGAAAGGCTCATAAACGTCAACAGAGAAAGACATACTCGAAATGAAAACCAACTTGCCCTTCCGTTTCTTGCTTCATCTCTGACGAGACAGTCACTAATTTATAGAAGTTAACAAGTTTATAACCATTCACCAAATCAAATAACAATCATTAATGGTCTAAAACAATTCAGAACAGCTGTTAAACAAATCCTGGTGGGAAAATGCTTTTACAGTTCGAATGAATACTTTACGCATCAATTCTAGTCCTTCTACGATTCATAAGAATGAACTTAGATTGTATATAGTTTCATTGAGTTTAAAAATGTCGTTTCGTTATGCCCAAGTTTCGATAATGTTTTTTGTCATAATTAAGTTTTAAAATGTCGTTTTGTCGAACTATAAAATGTCGTTCTGTAATTTTGTTTTTAAGTTCATTTCTTTATGTCTTAATCTATACCTAATTATCCATTTATGGTTTGATTTTATTTATATAAATGAATATCTACATTATTTATTTCACTATGCACTGTATTGTTGGTGCTAGTGACTTTGTCGACAAAATGTTCCCATTAAGATGTCTAGAAACCCTGGTGTATGCACTCATATCTGAAAATGTGTGGGATCAAACGTGCGACAATATGGCCTGCTTGATTTCTTATGTGGCGACCTGATTCGAATGATTGTTGAGTAGATGTCAACACCAAAGAGCAACTCTCCTAAGAAATTTATTCGGACAATGTTCAGTCCGCTCCGAAATCGTCAAAGATGTGGAAGAACTAGATTCCGCAATTCAGCCATTGTCTTCAATCATTTGGGCAGACAGCGACAAACAGTTCAGTTTTCTTTACTTTATTACTACATCCACCTTTTGAATCGAAGCTTCGGGTTTTCGCTCCTCGGTGTCGCCGCCGTTACAACGAATCAGTATTTTCCCAAGATTTTAGGTTATATTTATCTGATTACGACGAAAATGGCATAAAAAGATACTGTCGCCCTAGAATTTGATTCTTGTTTGCTCTTGGCGTTTGGCTTATTCAATTGTGGCGTTAGAAAATCGAGAATTCCGTTTTCATTTCGAATTATACATTTATTCAAAATGAAGTGCTTGGTTCCATCTTGATAAACTGAAATGACATTTTATGTAAGTAAAATATAGTATATAATACCATTGTCTCTTTAGACAATGATAGAACAATACAATTTAAATGATATTTGATTTCTGAAACACTTCAATTTTATTTTTTCAGGCTCACTCTTCCGAGGCACGATGAGAGGAAGAAATCAAAGATCAATTGAGTGACAAAAATTGTGTCTGCAGTGTGCACTCATTAAGGCAGGATGATATATATTGTGGTAAAGAATTAAATCAGATTATTGAGACCTGAAGCTATCCCCAAACTAAGTTTACGAAAACCCTATTTACCGTAAATCCAAATAATTCAGAGGAGTTTCAGGTTAGTTGATTAAGAGAAAAATGAAAAGGGAGTAGAGAACATATATATGAACATTTTGAGTAGGTTATTTATAATAAATATTACTTATAGTTGGCTAGCACACCTAGTTATTTGTATTGATTACATTTTTTAAAACCCATGTATTCATTTCAGGAGTTCGGAGATTTTGTTATCCACATCAGCAAATAGCAGGAATAAAAACATTGGGTCAATTGAAAATCAGAATGAAAGGAATATCAGTTTGGTTCAATTTCACTAAGATGAAGGAAACCTGCTTTCAGAAAAATCTTACCATTTAATGTTACACTCTGAAATTCAAAATATCTTGCACTACATTTGATGTTCTTTAAAGGTAAATTGAATTGTTATGTTGGAATTTCATTACAAAAAACAGTTAATCTCTTAACCTTTCGAATATAAACTTGTTTTTCAAAAATATTCCCATTTAATGTTACACTCTGAAATTCAAAATATCTTGCACTACATTTGATGTTCTTTATTTTGTGACTTTAGATATCAAATAGTTATTTATGCAACAAGTGCAAAAAGTAAGTGTTTATTGCACTCGACGTGAAGTTGTCTGATGAGGCCATCAGGCCGAGTTGGACAACACGTCGAGTGCAATAAACGCTTTTTGCATGAGTTTCATACAATATTTTTTCTACGTTCATGCAAAAATAAAAAAATGTTTTATTTAGGTGGCACTAAGTGTGGGAAAATAAAAAGCGTAATTAAATAGCAAAATATTTATTAATCAATTAGCACTATCGATTTGCATTGAGAAAGTTAGGAACGAATACCTATGTTAGGAACAATTTAACTCATTTTTGATAAATTGTATTTTCTAGAAATTCCATAATCCAATATACAATAAATATGATTGAAAATAATATGAAATATGCAACTGTTTAAAATGTAATACAATATCACGGAAAATGGACTAAAAATGGCGTCGATTTGAACGATTATGTTTGTCATGATCACCAAACGCTGTAGTAGAATGACAGATGAGTGCAATAAACATTTTATCAGAGGAACAAATAAAATCATGTATCATTGTATACTAGATGGATTGTGTTTCAAGTTGTTTCATTCCAATGTTGAAAAAGTCCCTTTTGATGCAACCTGTGCATTTTTTATTAGCATGTTCACAATACCAGGAGAAAACATGGCAATATTCCAATCCTTTGTGTGAAATTTTTTATATCTATGAAACCCTAAGCTTATCTTCAGTCTGAATGTCAATAGTTGGTGACCATTCCATTCCCCACTCATATAGATTGCAGCATTTGTAAACTATTAATACAGGAATTTCAATACTTTTGAGAAATGATTTTGATTATCCATTCCTAAAATGTCTATTTCAACATATTTTCTCAAGAAAAAAAGGCACATTAGGAAAGAAATGACAGCCTATAAAAATTTGGAAAGTTGAATCTTATTGAGTGGACTTTTTTTACATTGAATACATTGAGAGTTGATATATCATTGAATGCATCTGCAGTTGTAAGTAATGGAAAGTTCATTCTACATTCCATACAATTGGACACTACTGTTGAAAAGCTATTTAGTGACAAACAAGATTTTGGTAAAGTGTGGTATAAAGTTGCAGGCTCTCTCTTTTTTGTGAGTTCTGCTATCATTTAGCTGTCCCTCAATGTTCATATATCAATCTGATGAAATCGAATTCAATAATAAATATGCTTGAAACATTTTGAAATACCATAACTTCATGATAGAAAAGTGGAATGGGATTTCCAAATATAATGGATTTCGACAATTTTTTTTAATGTTTTTTAATTTTTAGGTGAAAATACTGTGCACAGGGAAACTAAAGTTCAAAAAGTCAACACTGCAAATTTAGTATTTCTGCTAGATCCTTCCTGTAGATAAGGAAACCTGATGCGAAACAGAAAGGGTCACACATCATTCGCAGCCTACAAGCACATTAGAATTATATGAGGTAAAAATTTATTTCTGTATACTTATGGATGATAATTCAAAATTGTGGAGGTTCTGCCTGGAATTTACAAATTATTGGAGTTGTATTTTTTAAAATTGGATCCAAAAACTGCCTTATTTAATGCATCTATTTCTTGTGACAGATAACTTTGCATCACTGTGAAACAAAGTATCCACTTGAAGATAGCAATAGTGAAGGTTTCTAACGAGCAATGAAAAAGTCAATAAGAGATATCAAAAAGATTCATAACTACAGGTTGATATGAGGTGAAATGAATATGACTCATATTTAGTTTAGTTGAAGTAAAGATGTTCCTTTTGAAATGACCAAGGTATTTGTATGTTGTCTTGTCTGTTTGTAAGGCCATTAGGTGCAACTCACACAGAACAGGTGCGTGGTGGTGGCGAGGGACTGGCGTGGTGCAGACGTGGAGTAGACTTGGTGTGCTCAATAAACACAGAAGGGATACCGACGTTTGTGATTCGTCAGTTACCTACTTGTGAAGCAAAGTGAAAATGCTCTCTTAAGAAGAAGGTGACCTGTTGGACCTTGTGAATGTATGTAACATATAAAAGAAAAGGAGATACTGGGTACATCGTTCGTGGTTAGATAAAGGAAAACTAGTGGTTTGTTCAACGTTATGCGGAAGCTCAACATGAACCCTGAATGTTTTCAAAGTCATACAGTTGCACTTCTTTGTAGAACTCTATTTCAAATTTAATAGCAAAATATTCAATAATTAATTAGCACTATCGATTTGCATTGAGAAAGTTAGGAACGAATGCCAATGTTAGGAACAATTTAACTCATTTTTGATAAATTGTATTTTCTAGTAATTCCGTAATCCAGTATGCAATAAATATGATTGAAAAAAAAAAAAAAATATCACAGAAAATGGACTAAAAATAGCGTCGATTTGAACGTTTATGTTTGTCATGATCACAAAACGCTGTAGTAGAATGACAGATGAGTGCAATAAACATTTTATTGCACTAATGCAATAAAGAAACAGTTTTTTCACCATATATAGTTCAATAAAGTTTTGGTTTTTGCATGAACGTAGAAAAATAATAATTCCCATGAAAAAAATGTAGAAAAAATCGAATTCCAGTTTCATATATTTTATTTGGGATAACCATGTTCTCATTGGATTCTTATTTCTAGCTGATATACACCTTTTTCCTGACAGGGTGGCCTGATATATTATACTCAGCATAATATAATTTACCCCACACAAATAATATTCAAACTCATAATATTTAAAATTGATATGAAATGTCAAAAATTAGTATGCAAATAAGTGATTCATGAATAATTTTTCATTTAATATTGATTTATATTTGTTGAAGGTATGAATGAAGAACAATTTTCAATCATTTCCATCGAAACTTTACTAGGTACATTTGTGTTTTATATTTCACTTGACACAGTGTGGAAATTAATTATTCTTGAAATTTTCAGGAGGCAAATTCCGCATATGAAATAAAATTCAGCATATCTAGGGAAAATTCAGTATTTCTGTGTCCTGTCTATTTGGTGGATGAAGAAAAGCCAATACGTCCTTGACAACACAGGATCATTTGAGGTATATATTGTCATACACATTTATATTACCTCGCTTTCGTGTCTGTTCGGTACAAATCTTGCAATCGATTTTAAACTAACTTCCTGATGAGTTTTAAAACTTCAGACATAGCTCAGAACTAGTTGACAATGCAATTTTAAGTCGCTTTCATGTCTGTATGTCTGTTTGTTTGTCTGTAGAACGTTTACGGAACAAAAAGTGGGGTTAGGATTACACAATATCTAAATAGCACCAACAGAATGATCGATGAGTCAATGAGCACTGAATTTAACTGCCTTCCAAATAGTCACTCAATGTAACAACTAAATGAATTACAAATAAATTAATAAATAACCTACTAAACATCGTTAGAATACAGAAAATAGTATGACACATACATTTCCCTGAAATTGAAAGCAAGCAAATTAAAGGGTTCATTTTATGTATTTTACCATGTTTATATTAACTCGCTTTCGTTGTCTGTTCCTTTCGGTACATATCTTGTAATAATAAAAGCAATCCATTTTAAACTAACTTCCCAATGAGATACTTGACCTTCAAACATAGCTCAAATCTGGATGACAATGCAATATCAACTCGCTTACATGTATGTCTGTAATAATAATAGTAAAGAGCAATCGATTTTAAACTAAATGAAATAAACCTGAAATTTGCCATATGTCTCTGTTATTATCTCATTAAGATGTCTTTTTAGTCCGTTTTATAAACGTGGTATATTAAAAAATTATATCTAAATTTCTGGTTGACGTTCAATAATTATTGGAATTGTTTTTTTTTTATATTTAGTGGTTGATCGATCTTCACCTTACTTAATACACATATTGCATATGCCAAATATCTTTGCATCACATCAAAATAATGATTCACCTAGATATATAATCATTTACAGCTTCTACTATAAAAAATCTCTTCTGAACATTTTGTCCCATTGAGTATGTAATAAAAAGTATATATTTATCAAATTCTTTATGGAAAACCACTGTTAGATTGAAATGTATGTAATTTTTTTCCTAAAATAAGATTTTCTAAAGTTTTTACTCTGAATGAGTTTTTGGTGTTCTTCTCTGACAGGTGAAACCTTAAACTTCAATTGAAATGAAATTTGGGGTATTTCTTGTTGTCTGAATGAAAGTTATTAATTTTTTTTGTACATTGTTGGAGTTTTTCTCAAAAAAAATATATCAGAATCATATATTTTATAATTTCTTGACCACATGTTCATTTTCTTTGTTTTCTCGAAATAAGGGCCTTAGTCAGTATATGTATTTTTTATTTGATACATTTCAACAAACATTGTTTATGTCATCTTCAGGTAAATTCTTAAAAAAATGTAAAACATCTAAAGTTAAAACAATACGTTACATAACATTAAACAAATATGATTAATATTCAAAGAGACGTTCAAAACTTACAATATAATTTAACAGTTATTCTTTCAATATTTCGTAGTTCATATTGAAAGGAAACATTCTCATTGAATATTGAATAGGAAGATTCTTCTGTAAAGTGAAAATCCACGATAAAAATTAAGTTATTTTTTGTGGGTGTCTAAATAAACAACTATTTCGGTAAAGTACGTTGGACATTGAACTCCATCTGATAGATATTCTGAAAGGACCCTAACTCAATGAGTTCTTAATTAAGACTGGAATAGAAAATCAAATAACTATCTGAATAAAAATGCAAATTTTCAATTTTAGATTTTTCTATTGAGTTAGGGTCCTTTCAGAATATATATCAGATGAAGTTCAATGTCCATGGTTTTAGCCGGGGAAGTATTGTTTCTTGTTGACATTCAAAAAAATTATTCATTTTATCATGGATTTTCAATTCATAGAAAAATCTTTCTATTCAATTGAGAATTTTCCTTTCAACATGAATCCCACAAGAGGTTATCTTGAACGATGGAAGATAGTGACTAAAGTTTATCTTTCAGTCGCAGATGATTCCAATCTGATTTCATGAACATCCTGTTCATAGTTTCAAACAAATCAATTCGTGTTCATATTTCACAATTGGAATGAACATTGTTGAATATCTGAGATTGCTAGTATCGAGTTTGTTTTTATCTCTTATCGTTTTTAAATACATTGGAGTGTTGACATATTTAGTTGTAGTATGTGGGCTCTATTGTTATAATTTATGCAAGACTTTTTCGTGTCAAAATGTAAAGATCGTTTATTTTCATTACTATTTTTCTTTTGTCAAAATTTCAACCTTGTCAAAAATCGAATTTACGTTGATTTTCCTTTTCATGTTTAGACAATGCTGTGATGTCTGATTTTTAATCGTATTTGTTTGATGTTATGTAACGTATTCTGTTTTTAACTCTACATGTTTTACATAATTTTTAAGAATTTGGGTAGTAAGATCATTCTTGCAAACTTATTTTATTTTTTCTTTACAGATCAAGGAAATTGAACCTTGCAGATACAGTTTATTCAGAAGAGGCAAGAAGATAAAATGGCTGATGATTTGAAATTGCAATGGGAATTCAATTTAACAGAAAATGACGAAAACAAATGGAAAACTTGATATTATGTTATATAAAGATATAGATATTATGTTATATAAAGATATACCAATGGATGATTGATGAACCTGGCTAAACATTTTTGAGGGTGGGTTATGATTTTTTTCAATGCACAAATATAAACTACTCCTTCGATGGCCTACAAATCAATCATCTCTTGGTATATCATTATATAGCCTTTCAGTAACACGTATACCAAAAATGAACTTAGCTAAACATTTTTTGAAGGTGGTTTAAATTTTTTTTAGAAAAACAAGTATAAACTACCGCTTTGGCGGCCTGCAAATCAGTCATCTCTTGGTAAATCATTAATATAGCATTGAATGAATGTGGTTTTTTGTGGAGGAACAACGTTTCTTGACATGTTTTTTGGGTAACCTTCCACAGTCTGAAAATGAAAATATAATCAGGAAAATCTATACAAGTGTAGAAAGGGCAAACTAATTAGTTCACCCCGATAAGTTACTGCGTTCACCAAATTATATTTCCAATAGAAAAAATGATTCGATTTGTCAGTAACTTTTCATTCCCTTAATATGCCTATAAAAGTAGTAAAAATTCAAAAGATACTTCTTTATATAGTTTTTGATTGACGTTTCGGGGACTATATCTGCCCCCGTTCTCAAAATCTTCTAAATCTCCTTTAATTGTTTGAATAATTTGGATTTTTTCTTGCAGTCTTTTTCGCTTTTTCAACTGATTTTCCTGATTATATTTTCATTTTCAGACTGTGGAAGGTTACCCAAAAAACATGTCAAGAAACATTATATATAGCCTTTCAGTAGTACATATTCCAAATATTCACTTGGCTAAACATATTTGAGGGTGCATTTTGAATTTTTATCTAAAAACATATCAAATATATCTTAGTATATCATTCTTAAGTTTTTCATTTGTGTTGTGTTCGACCATTTTCTGTTAA
This sequence comes from Gonioctena quinquepunctata, assembly GCA_018342105.1. Lineage (NCBI taxonomy): Eukaryota > Metazoa > Arthropoda > Insecta > Coleoptera > Chrysomelidae > Gonioctena > Gonioctena quinquepunctata. The sequence goes on from JAFIRS010004060.1 coordinate 12,546, forward strand.
ATTGAATTCCCATTGCAATTCCAAGTCTTCAGCCATTCGATTTGGTGATAAAAACGGCTGCCAGAAAAAGGCCGCTAACTTCACACTGATCTGCTAAATAGGGCTCTTTGAATTAATGCAAAGTTGAATATAATCTAAATTTGTAATTCAGAATTTTTAATGACTCTGTTATTGAATTACAATGAAACGAGAAGCACAATTCCTCAATTACTTCGTATTAACTTTGAGATATCACTAAAAAATGATATGAAGTTCCTTTTTTTTTAAATCATTTTCATTTCAAATATATATTATCCATAGGGATAAGGGATTAATCATGTTTTGGATACAATCCGCCAAAGGAAACTGTCGTTTTGTCCAATTAAATATTCAGTCAAATTTCAGCAAAAAGTTGTAATTAATATTGAAATACATTTTTACAGGTTTTCTGAAAAACTCCAAAAATTATCTATAATATATAATAATAAAATATGATATTAAAATGCATTGGAAATGAAATGGAAGCCCCTCCTGTTGAATTGCAAGAGGTTCGGGCTCTCTACAGATTTTCCCAACATTTTAAATATGATCTTGGGTAAAAGTAATTCAAAATAAATTTAAATAACCTTGATGCATTACCCTTTCATCATTACTATTGAATTCTGATACAAATCACATTGAAATATTTATTTAAGTTGTATTATATATGTAATAGATTGAGATTATTTATGTTTCTTGGGTTCAATAAAAATTTATTATTATTTTACATCTCATTATATTGATTTTTCCCAAAAATATATGTCCAAAGGTTGGGTATTTTTTTTCAGACGTAGCTCATTTTTCGAATAAAAAGCTTTGCCACATCTCTGTCTCTCTCTAGCATAGCCTGCAAAGCTTCTGAGCAAAATCATTCATTCTGACTGAATAACAACCCATCAACATTTTGAAAAGGTCTTTGTGGAATTCTTCACATGACATGAAGTATTGCCTTGAGTGTTCAAGAATTTGGTTTGGTTTGCTCATGCCAGCCTTTTCTGAAACTGGTTCTGGAATCCAATGGTTGTCTTGGAGTGGCTCCGAACTGGAAATATTAATAATAAAACACTATTTAAATAGGTTCAATAAAATATAAGTAGTGTGTGTTGTTTGGGAATAAAGAGAAAAAATGGTTTGAAAAAATCGTCAATAAATATTTTTGGTGAAAAATATGTTGTCTATACCTATATTTAATATGTGTCATTATCATTTTTAGTTTGGGAATTAAATTGAATGCCCGAAAATCAATTGATTACAAAGGCGGTGCCATGAAAATAATTTTTTAAGATGAAAAAAGAAACCAAACATTCTCCAAACCCTTGTGTTCAGAGGAAACCAATTATTTATTTATTTTTTCATTAAGACTATTCGCCCCTCTTTCATATATTTTTTTCACTTTTACCCTTGTATCATGTTGCTCACTAGATTTTCCAACTTACGAACGGTCACTTAAATTCAACTCTCTCAAACTACTGAGGGGAAAATCATTTAAAATTTCTGAGAAAGTGGTATGAATGCTAATTCATTATTTTCCACTTGGAAATCATGGTGACACGCAGTCGTGGATAGTCATATGGTAAATTTTCCTCCTACAATCAATGAATCTTGTTTATTTAGTATATCTCTTGAAAGGGTATTGTGAAATTTTGATAATTAATTGAGGAATTTATAAGCATTATTACATGAAATGTTGTTCTATTCAGCAATTGCAAATGATAATATTTTTTGGTTTAATACATTGAACTGTGAGAATTTTTCTTTTGAACTTCAATGAGTGCATATATTTCCCAACAACGCATAACTCAACTGTTCATTTCGAATATCAATTTCGTTTTCAGACTTTAATAGAATATAATCAATATGGGTTGCTTTTTTGGGGCTAATATTTCGATCATTTTTCACACGGTATTTTCGTACCTTTAAGTTATGTTTGTATTCATAACCTCCATAAGTTGGAAGACACATCGTATTGGTGTAAAGAATCCTATGACTTTGAACGTTAAATTTGAGTTAAAAAAAATACCTTCATTGACATAGGAAAGGTCATCGTATCTCCTGAAGTAATTGGGAGCTCAAAGTTCGTGCTCAGTGAGAGATTGTGCAAGTAGGTAACCCAAAGTTGTGAAAATCGTTGGAGACTATAAATTTACCCAAAAATCAAACTATATATCACAACCGAAACTTTTAGGACCAGGCTTCGATTTGAACTCCAGAACAGTACTTCGAAAATGGAATATATTATGCGTCAACACATTCTAAGCTCTGTCGTTAATTCATTTGAAGTGCAAACAAAATCCTTAGAATTTATGCTTGGTTTATGCACGTTCCCAAGACTAAGCACTATAATAAGGATTAACACTGCAAATAAGAGGCGTTTATGGAACCCCTAGTACAAGAACTAAGAACCATGACTAGAAAGTTGCCCAACTTTTAACTAAGAACTTTGGTTCTTAGTTAAAAGTTGGGCAACTTTCTAGTCATGGTTCTTGTACTAGGGGTTCCATAAACCGCTCATTGATTTGCTAGTGTTGAATCCTTAGTTATTAGTTCACTTAGTTCTCGGGAACGTTGCATAAACCAAGGGTTTAAAATTATCGGAGAAAAAGTCCCACTTATTGATTCCATAAACTTTTAAAATGTGTTATATTAGCAATTTCACTCACCTGCATTGGTTCGGCAAAAAATCGACATCCTGTGACTGACCACACAACATACAAACACGATCCATTTCAATGAATACAAAACATTGGTAATTATAACAGTTTTGCAGAAATAATTCACAAATCATAACCTCAATCGGATTGAAAAGCATTCAAATTTTCCAATTGGTTGGAAGTTTCATAAGTTATATGTCCGTATTCCGCATCAGTGTGCAGGTTGCCTAAGGTTGGCGAATGCATTTTGTAATGGCCAAACAGATCCAATTCGTTGAACTATGTCAATTTGTCACCATCTATTGTGAAAAATTTGAAGTAGGACACCAGAATCTCTACTAAAAAGTCTAAACAAAATCGAATCAGTACATACACCAGGGTTTCTAGGCATCTTAGTTCCCATTTTAGACAATAAAGCTTATCTTACTCTTACTTACATTGTCAGAGTCGCTGTCAGAGCTGTCTATCACCATATCTTCATTATCGTCATCTGTATAAAAATACGAAGAAAAAAAAATAAGTATGCATGTTCAACGTAACATAATCGACATGAAAAAAAAAAATCAGTATGCATGTTTAACGTAACATAATCGAAATGATTGAAATTTGAAAAAAGTGTTATTTGATTAATCGATGTTGGTAACTGAGTTCCAGAAAACCATATGAATTCATATCTGTTGTCGATTTCTACCCAGCCATAGTCCGAAGATTCATCAGTAGTTGGGACTTTCAGGTGTGCGTACGACCAAATTTGCGCTATGTAACATGCTCTTAAAAAATGCTGATATAATTCCGATTTGCAAGGTGGTAGAGACGAGCCATCAATACCTTTTTTTGCAACTGAAACGAGTCATCATCAAGCAATTTGTATATTTTTTGAAACAACGCTACCCTTTCCTCATTAATGTTATTCAAACGTTTTACGCCATACATATGACAAACAAACTTTTCTATCTTGCCAAAAAAGTCATCTCTCTTCTCCGATGGCTTTGACAATTATGTGAAACACTCGGTAAAGTCTTGAGAATTAGTCATTATTGAAAACGGGCGCGTTTTTTAAAAGGCCGGGTTGAAATCGCACCCTGTAGATGCATGAAATGCTGGAAGTGTACCGGACACGAAAGTGCTTGATCTACAGTTTTTACCCCTTTGGAATCAGTGACCGTGTATTTATAACAAGCGTACGCATTGTCATGAATAATTTTATTAATAATATACGGTGCCATATAATCTTCCTCCCAATTTTCGGAAAAAACCGTGAAAGTACTTCTTTGAAATAAGTATTTTCGGCGAGTCGATAACATCGAGCTATACAGTGGCGTAGCCAGTAATATAAATTAGTTGTCAATTTAAGTGTGAAATAAATTAGTAAAACCAAGTTAAGTTTATTTACGTTACAATTGGTGTCGGAAGCGAGATTTTGAAAATAAACAAGTGATCTTGGAGTGGATAGTCAGAAAAATAAATTGATAGACCTTTTTGTACGCCCAAAATAGACAGTGGCCCGGTTTTCGCGAAGTGGACAATTGTGCGTGGGAATATAAACTGATACACTGTTCGCGTGAAACAGACAATAGACTGGTGGCCCGTGGAAAAGAATTCGCGAAGTGAATTTTTAACAAACTGATAAACTTTTCGTGTGAAACAGACTGATACCTCGTCAAAGACAAAATGTGTTCAAGAAAAGTGCGCCTTGCGGATTTGAAGGTAGCGGAATTGAAACAGGAATTGGAGGAAAGGGAACTGGAAACAACGGGTAAAAAGCAAGTACTCCAGGAAAGACTTGCAGAAGGACTTATACAAGAAGGTGAGGACCCCGAAACATTTTTATTCGAAGTTCCCGGAGGTGATTTGAGTCCGATAATAGAATCCTTGAAAGAAGAGCTGCAACAAAATTCGAGGACTTTGGAAGAAAATGCTAGAAATCTGGAAGGGAAGCTTGAAGAAAATTCTAGAAATCTGGAAGAGAAGCTTGAAGAAAATTCTAGAAATCTGGAAGAGAAGCTTCACGAAAATTCTAGAAATCTGGAAGGGAAGCTTCTAGAAAATTCAAGGAGCCTGGAAGATAAGCTCCTAGAAAACACAGAAGGCCTAAAAAAAGAACTCTGTGATGTGGCGAATCGTCTAGAAAAAAGAATGGGAACCGTCGAGGCAGAGATGGACAAGATGAAGGAAATAAACAGCGATGAAATCAAAGACGGAATCAAGGCAGAAATGAACAAAATAAAGGAAACGATCAGTAAGCTGGAAAAACGAATTGATAGTGCGCCCTCCACAGAGGTGGTTAACAAAAATGCAATGCTGGACTTGAGTTTGAACTTGGATAAAGTTCAAGAGGGTATACAAGATGTCAAGGTCATTTCTGAAATAGGGAAGCTTTCCATGAAGCCGCCTCAATTCGACGAAAAAACTCCATGGGAAAATTACCGCCGACTGTTTGAAGCAGCGGCCAAAGCAAATGGATGGAATGCAGGGAAAAGAGCTGTAGCACTAACACTTGCATTACGTGGAGAAGCGACGAATATTCTACAAACTCTTACCGCCCAAGAACAGGAGGACTATGATCAGCTGATTGAACATCTAGAATTACGATATGGCCAGGCCCATTTGGAACACGTATACCACTCCCAACTGAAAAATCGCTGCCAAAAATCGGGCGAATCCTTACAAGAATTCGAAACTGACATTGCACGCCTGGTTCGCCTCGCATATCCAGCCACACCAGAAAATGTAATGGAGCGACTAGCGGTTCAAGCATTCCTGGATGGACTCCGTGACCAAGAAACCAGACAAGCGTTGATATTAGCTCGTCCAACACATCTCGTAGACGCACTGGCACGCGCTTTGGAATTCGAAGCAGCAAAGCAATGCTGCAGAAGCCAAAATAAAGTTCAAACCATTGAGAAAGACTCACAGGAGCCTGCTAACTCAGAAGCCGCCATAAAAAAAGTGATGAAGGAAGTGTTGCCTGAGAAAAGATAAGATGCTGGAATTGTGGCAAAATTGGACATGTGCGTAGCAAATGTCCAACATTCATCGACTCCGATGCAGGAAAACTGAAGAAGGTCGACGAGAAGGAACAATCGTCGGCATGTGTCCGGCAAGCCCCGGTTAACAACGCATATGTCGCTATCCTTCAACGACAGAACAAAGGTGTCTTCGTAGACGGTCTCATCAATAACGAGCCTTGCACCATGCTGCTAGATACAGGTGCGACTAGGACAATTCTCGGGCCTTCCTTTGCCAGAACACCGGAACGGATTGAACCGACAACTTGGAAGCTACGCACAGCATCAGGGGAGCCAGCTACTGTATATGGCGAGCTACCGATTGAAATAATTTTGGGCAGCACTAAAGTGAAACATCAGGCACTTGTAGCGGACATCGAAGACGATGCAATCATCGGAATGGACATCATTAATTCCAGAGGGTTTGAATTAGATTTCAAAGACGGCGTCCTACGTGTCAACGGAGAAGAGCTGGTGCTCCATGGGAGAAGTGAAGAGTTGATCCGTGTGTTGTTGGCTGAAGATGTAAGCGTACCTGAGAGGGCTGAAACCATTCTGGAGGCTCGCCTGGACGGGAGTGCGAGCAGTGGAGACGTGGTTATGTTCGAGCCCAAACTTCATGATGAGAAAATTGGACGAGGGATTGCACTAGGGAAGACCTTGTTGCGTGCTGACAAATTTGTGCCGGTAAGGGTCATGAATGTCAATTATTTTCCAGTGACCTTGAAGAAAGGAACAATATTGGGGCACTGCTTGTCAGTTTCCTCAGTGATCCGGAGTGTACGAGGTACGATCAGCCAGCCCAACAACTTGCCCACAGAACTAGAAAAATTAGTAACCACCTCTTCCAAAGACATAAAACCAGCTCAACAGCCCAAACTAAGAGATTTAGTCAAAAAGTACCAAGACATCTTCGATACCGGACAAGGAAAAGGGGGTCGAACTAATGTGGTCCAGCACAAGATTGATACTGGGGGTGCCCGACCGATCCGGCAATCAGCAAGAAGACTTCCTCTTGCCAAGAAGGAAGAGGCTGACAAAATAGTCAGCGATATGGGAGAAGAAGGAGTTATCGAACCATCTGACAGTCCCTGGTCCTCTCCAGTCGTACTGGTGAAGAAAAAGGATGGATCGACACGCTTTTGTGTAGACTATCGCCAACTTAATAATGTCACGAAGAAGGACAGTTACCCTCTCCCGAGAATAGATGACACCCTAGACACGTTGGCTGGTTCCACGATTTTCTCGACCCTTGATCTGAAGAGTAGATACTGGCAAGTAGAACTTGCTCAGGAAGATCGAGAAAAGACTGTTTTTACCATCGGCTCAGGATTGTGGCAGTTCACCGTTATGCCATTCGGGCTCTGTAATGCTCCCGCCACATTCGAAAGATTGATGGAGACAGTGCTGAAGGGACTCTCATGGAACACGTGTCTAGTGTATCTCGACGACATCATTGTGGTCGGCAGATCGTTCGAGGACCACGTGAAAAACTTGGAGGAAGTATTCCTGCGACTGAGGAACTCCGGATTGAAGCTGAGCCCTAAGAAATGCCATCTGTTCCAAAAAGAAGTACGATACCTTGGCCACGTTGTCTCTGGGGAAGGAGTAGCAGTGGATGACCAGAAGATCAAAGCTGTTAAGGATTGGCCCATCCCAAAAGACATTCACCAACTTCGAAGTTTCCTTGGCTTATGCACATACTATCGCCGATATGTGCTGGGATTCGCCAACATCGCTAAACCACTCACCAGGCTCACGGAAGGCCAAACAAAGTTCCAGTGGTCCGAAGAATGTCAAGACTCATTCAGGAAGCTGGAAGGAGCTTTGATCAACGCACCTATACTGAGCTATCCCCTACCCAAAGGGAAATTCATTTTGGATACGGACGCCAGCAACGTGGGACTTGGAGCTGTCCTATCTCAGATCCAGGAGGGACAGGAGAAGGTCATTGGTTATTTCAGCAAGACGCTAAGCAAACCAGAGCGCAATTACTGTGTCACCAGGCGAGAGCTGTTAGCTGTTGTAAAGGGAGTGGAGCACTTCTACAAGTACGTGTATGGAAGAAGATTCCTGTTGAGAACTGACCATGCAGCTCTCAAATGGCTCTTACAGTTCAAAAATCCTGAGGGTCAAGTAGCACGTTGGATCGAGAGACTCCAAGAATTCGATTTCGAGATCGAACATCGAGCCGGAACTAGCCATAAGAATGCAGATGCCTTATCGCGAAGACCATGTCCAGATGATTGCTCACATTGCCGACGAGCAGAAGAGAAAGAAGCAACACTTTGTAGAACCGCGGCAATGGATGACAACTGGAACGACAGCAAGATCCAGAAAGACCAAGAGAAAGACCCCGACCTTGGCTTAGTCGTCAGCTGGAAGAAGGGCAATCGAAGACCATCATGGCAGGAAGTCGCAGGTTACTCGCCGGCTGTTAAGTCCTATTGGGCACAATGGAACTCTCTTATTCTGGACAATGGGATCCTGAAACGTGTGTTGGAGGCCGATATTGGTGGGGAAGACGCCAAATAATTGTTCCCAGGAACAGAAGAGAGGAAGTGCTGCGGGAAATCCATGATGGAGTCGCTGGAGGACATCTGGGAGAGACGAAGACCCTGCAGAAAGTGAGGCAACGGTTTTACTGGACCAATTGTCAAGCTGACGTCCAGGACTGGTGCAGAAAGTGCGCTGTATGCGCTGCTAGCAATGGATCTCGAATACGACCCAAGGCCCCGTTGCGTCAGTACAACGTAGGCAGACCGTTCGAAAGAATCGCCATTGACATCGCTGGCCCGTTTCCCGTATCCGACCATGGGAATAAATACATCCTTGTGGCAATGGACTACTTCAGTAAGTGGGCGGGAGCCTATGCCCTGCCCAACCAGGACGCCATCACCGTCGCCGACGTCTTGGTGAAAGAGTGGATATGTCGATTTGGTATTCCAATGGAGCTGCACTCGGATCAAGGCGGAAATTTCGAATCCAACCTGTTCCAAGAAATATGTTCACTGCTGAACATCCGCAAGACAAGAACCACGGCCCTACATCCGCAGTTCGATGGAATGGTGGAACGGATGGACAGAACGATCAACCGCCACTTGTCCAAGGTTGTCTCTGACCATCAAAGAGACTGGGACCAGTATCTTCATTTGTTCCTGATGGCCTATCGATCCGCAGTACACGAGTCAACAGGTCAAACTCCTGCTAGTATTATAATGGGCCGAGAACTGCGACTGCCTTGTGACCTGAAGTTTGGGATACCGCCAGGACAAGACACTGCGAGAGAGGACTACGTCAGCAAACTTCGGCAGAGAATGGACGACATCCACGAACGAGTCCGGTTGAACATCCAGAGTGCCAGCGATAAAATGAAGAAGACCTATGACATCAAGGCCGACGCTGGAGGGTTTAAGGTTGATGACCTGGTTTGGCTGTACAACCCCAAACGTCGTCGTGGACTATCACCAAAGTTGCGGAACTCGTGGGAAGGCCCGTATAAAATCGTGAAAAGGATAAACGACCTTGTGTACCGAATCCATAAGCCACCCCGAGGGAAACCAAGGGTCGTCCATTTCAACAGGTTGGCCTTACGCTGGAAACCATGACCAAGTTCGCACCCTCAAGCCACCGGAGGATGATATGACGTTCGAGAAGTTTATGTCCTTGTATTCAAACGGGCAGAAAGTTCTACATGGGGTTACTAGAGAGGAGTCACGAGACCTTTTCGAGGTGCCTGCTGACTACGCACTAGCGCACTGTGTGGCAGAAGATCTTCGAATGTCCAGGGGCATCGCCGTAGTGTTTTCCAAGAAATTTGGTCAACTCCAAACACTGCGGGGGCAGAATCCAGAAGTTGGTGGGGTGCTACAGTTGAAGAAAGGCCAGAGAAACATCTACTACCTAGTTACCAAGAGGCATTCCCAAGATAAACCGTCCTATGAAGATGTCTGGAAGAGTCTCACCAAACTAAAAGATACTATGGTGGACCAGAATCTGGTGGATCTAGCAATTCCAAAATTGTCCTGTGGTATTGATGGGTTGGACTGGAGAGTCATAAGAAGTATGCTGGAGGCGATATTCAGATCCAGCGGCGTCAAGATTTTGGTTTGCTGTAACCCTCTTCCACAACCAGTCATGAAGACCGTGGAGTGTTACTTCCATCGAACTTCACGGTGCAAATATGGAGAGTCATGCAGATATCGTCACACTCCAAGGATGACATTTCGGGACGAAATGTCTTTAAGAAGGGGGCAATGTTACGAACCTAGGCCGGACCTGTCGCCCCACGCGTTGCCATCGACAACGATGATGTCACCCCCGGAGATATTCGAGAACAATCCAGTCGTGCTGCCGCGGAAAACAACGGTCAATATTGGAAATAACTGGAACATGCTGTTCGCCAACCGCCAGAATTGGAAACATCGAGAATTCTGTAACGGAGATAAATAGGCAACCCTCAAGAGAGAGTCTCAGTTTTTCGGCGAGTCGATAACATCGAGCTATACAGTGGCGTAGCCAGTAATATAAATTAGTTGTCAATTTAAGTGTGAAATAAATTAGTAAAACCAAGTTAAGTTTATTTACGTTACACTATCAATGGCAGTCACGATGATTTCAGCTCTACTTGCACAGCTGCCGAGGGAAAACTCGTCAGCTGATGCATTTAAATAGGCGATATATGCTCCCGTATGGCTCCTGCGTTACACCCTTCAGGGCATCAGCTGACAATCTTTCTACCGGATACAGCCTGCTGACATTTTTATTGATTCACAATAGCAACCCACCCACGGAACCGCAGATGACGTTCACGAGGCTATAGGCTTATAGAAGTGGAAGTTCTGAAGCACTTTACGAGTTATCGCCCAAGAAATTGACGAAATTTGTACCTGGCTCTTAGTCTACGAGTGCCTTGTGTGAATGCTGAGATTCAACTCTATCACTCCACCTCCCCATCTCAAGCGACTCTTGAACAAATCGACGAATTTTCCTCCATTTCAATATACATGTTCGTGATCGAAGTATGAACCGTTCTGTGAACTGTCCTAACCTTACTCTGATAATCATAATCATCGTTTCACGGGAATTTATATAGGTTTCTAGAAGTAGACATTTTGAGTTGACATGTGAGATATTTGTGTCTGCTGGTAAGATATCATTTTCATAGCTTCATTACCTTTTATTGATTCTGATTTTTTATACAGCCTGCTGTCATTTTTATTTATTCACAATAGCATATAAACTGTCATCTGATAAATTTTCAATTGGGAAGAAATCGCTGAACATATATATTTTTCTCATGTTCGTGTGACCAGCTGACGTATAATCCACCAGTTTAGAGTGAGCTGACTTCTCATTCTCTTCAAGATATTGGGTTAGCTATAATTTGATAAATTCTCAATCTGGAGGAAATGATTGAAAATATTTTTTTCTACGACAACCTCGATAAATGTTAATGTTATAACCGTAACTTCAATCATAAACAAGCACATTTTGTACAGAATTTCATTTTTGCATCGGTTGCTAGGCAAGTTGCTAAGCAACAAATGCGAGATGGAATATTTCGTGTTAGGTCTAGGTTCACTCTAAAATCACGACGACTACGGCTTGTCAAATTATGACGTCCAGCGACAAATTGATGAAATGTCAGCAGATCGTTTCTGTCAAAGTTTTAGTAGGTAACGAGTAATTTCATAGTTGTTTTCTATAAAAACTATTAATTAAAATGGAAACTGATAGTGATATTGACTTAGATTTGACACCTCCGAACATAATAGAAGCAGCGAAGGTAACAACACTGAATTTATTACCGGAAACGTCGAAGAGTATGTATCAACGCGCTTATAACCTTTTTTTGGAATGGAAGGTAGATCAAAAGACAAAATCGTTTTCCGAGAACGTTTTAATGGCTTATTTTGGCGACTTAGCCAAAAATTTAAAAGTTCCACTTTGTGGTCACACTTCTCAATGCTGAGAACGACTCTTAGTATCTATAATGATATAGATATTGCCACATATTTGAAACTGAAAGCATTCCTCAAGTGGCAGTCTAACGGCTACAAACCCAAAAAGTCAAAGATCTTTACAGCAAATGACATCGATAATTTCATTGAACAGGCTCCAGATGAAATATATTTGGCAACAAAAGTAAGTTTTATATTTCCATTTGATGAAAAATATGTTCAAGTAAACTAATTTACATTGTAGGTTGCATCAGTTATGGGAGTAATGGGTGCATGTAGAAGACATGAATTACATCAAATGAAAACTACTCATTTCAATGATCTTGGTTCAGCTATTTCAGTAACAATACCAGACAGTAAAACCAAAATAGTACGAAATTTTACTGTAACTGGCAAATTCTACGAAATTTATAAAAAATACGCAAATCTTCGCCCTCAAAATGCTAATGGTCTATGGTTTTTCATTATCAAAAAAGAAAGTGTACCATTCAGAGAATGGGTCTGAATAAGTTTGGAGCTATGGGAAAAGACATTGCCAAAAATTTAAAATTGCCAAATTACGAATTATATTCTGGGCACTGCTTTCGCCAATCCTCCGCAACAATTCTTGTTGATGCTGGGAGGTGACATAACCACGTTAAAACGCCACGGTGGCTGGAAATACTACAGTCGCTGAGGGATATATTGATGAATCGAAGAAAAGTAAGCTTGACATAGCAAATAAAATTGCAAATGCAATACAGAACATACCATCAGGAATACCAACGAATTTAGAAATGGAAAATCGCGAGAAGCCGTCTACTTCAACGTCGACAAATTATCAATTTCGAAAAGAATTAAGTATTCAGCAATCAAGTTCTCCAAATATGATATTCAATAATTGCACATTCAACTTCAATTAGATACATACATACATTTATAGGCTTCTATTTCTGTGTACCTATTAGAAATAGCAATAAAGAAAATATTTACATATTTCTTCAATTTATATTTTAATTCTGATAGAAAGCCCATTAGCGGCGAATTCGGAGTAATGAAATATCATCAGTTTATTTCTTTCAAAGTTTTTGCAATGTATGCATGTATTAAACGTGAACGATATGTTGTCATAGAAAAAGTATAGTATGCAACTCGCAACAAAATGGGCATCATTTTGTGCTCATTGCATAATATACTATTTTCTACGTGCATGGGAGGCTACCGCTGTTCAACTCACCCACGGAACCGCAGAGTTATCGCCCGAGAGGAAATGATTGACGAAATTTGTACCTGGCTCTTAGTCTACGAGTGCCTTGTGTGAATGCTGATATTGAACACCACCCCCATCCCAAGCGACGCTTGAACAAATCGACAAAAATTTCCCTCCAATTCAATATACATATTCGGAATCGCAGTATGAACCGTTCTAGGAACTGTCCCAATCTAACGCTGACTTAGTTACTCGAAGTCGCGAGTACATCGATAATCATCATTTTACGGAAATTTATATAGGTTTATAGAAGTAGAAGTTTTGAGTGTCACATGTGAAATATTTGTGTGTGCTGGTAAGATATCATTTTTGTAGCTTCATTACCATTTATTTATTTTATCTGAATTTTTCAATAACCTAACCACGCCGCATGCGAGGTTGTGAAATGTTCAAAAGCAATGACAATTCTACAATTTCAATTTTCTAGTAGGTAAACGTACTAAATACTGAAAATGTATGGGTCGATCTGCCTCTTTCGCGCATATCGTGAGAGAATTTCGATATTTTGATGCTGGGTTTTCAACATTTTATGAAGTCTGTTGATGAATTCATCCCAAGGAACGATAAACTGGCAGGCAATTGCAGCAATTTTGAATTCAATTTCATCAACACCAGCTACGTAAATCTTTCATATTTGAAGTTTATCCCTATTGTTTTGTAGTAGTGCTGATTTGTATTGATTTATATTTTGATGTAACTTTTAACAAACTTGAAATTTTTTCCGTCATATGATGCTTGCAGAGACGTATGATTCAATAGGAAAGAACTTAACGAGTCACGCATGGCAAATGAGGTTCTGTTGTTTTCGCTCTTCAATGACTGACTGTCACTTCAGAAAAAAATAATTTTCCCGTATTTCGGTGTCATAATTGGAGAGGTCGAGTAGAACTCTACAATACTAGAGCCTTATTAAGCCCAAAGAGTCCAGTTTATAGTTGTCAAATTAGATCAGAGTGATCATATTTTTCTGTATTTTTCCACTTTTGAAAAATTTGAAAGAGAAATTAGTACTCTCTTCATGCCAGTTGTAATAACACGAATTGATTTGTTGTTCAGATGGACGAGATGCAGAAGTTCTGTGGGCCCTTCACGGGCCCAATGAAGTTATTGAAAAGGACATTTATGTGAAATCTCAGACGACCAAGTTCACCATACGTGATTCGCAGTTATCATTTTTGTATAGAGACAAAACCGTCCAAGAAGCGGAGGACCGGAAAAACTTCCTGCAATCCAAGAAGTCGTCGATTCAGCTTTTTATTTTCGCCATTGGAAAATATATCACAAACATTGAAAAAATCCACACTATCTTTGATGGAACCAAACATACATTTTTTAATATGATAAGGCAGTAGATATCTGTTTTTAAATCATGTATCTTTTTAATTTGAATTTTTCAGAGGAAAGTATCATGTTTTGGTCCTTTATAGAAATATTTTTCTACAAAATAAAATCAAACAACTCTTACTCGAAAATACATTTTGTGTGTATATCTGGAGAAAGATATAGATCTATATTAACCATATGAAATGAAATATTTTATAGAATTTTTTTATTTTTTTACAAAATAAAATCATATTTTTTATTTAAACGGAGGTATCATTGATTGAGTTTAAATAAGCAGATTATCCTGTTGATATGAAATATGAATTGAATTATTATAGCAGAACTCTAGAAACCAAAGTTTTTTTGATGATTTTTCCAGTATGCTAAAGAATGAGTTACCGTTAATGCCACCATGGCAACTGACATGTTACTCCATTTTTAAAATGGTGCTCTCTAAATATAACATTGTTTCCTATTGCATATCAATCGAAACTTATAGGAAAATACAAAATAAAACAAACTCTTCATCTTTCAGCTATAATACCCCCTATCTGATTGGGAAAGACCTCTTCATTTTCCAAGAGGAATCCTCAGTTTGTTTTGCACCCTAGTTATGAAACACCTTGTATTTTGAGGCGCCTAGAATAATGTTATGCAGCCAGTAATTAATGTCCTCGGGCACTACGATAATGCTCTTACACATTGAATGGATGTTTATTGGTGATCAAAAGATTTATTCTCATTGATAGATTATTTCTTTAAGGCCCGGTATTTCCACCTCCGGTTATACTAGGAATAAATTAGCCAACGGTTAGAATATGTTTTTGTTAACGTTTATTGATAATGCAAAAGCACATTCTAACCATTGGTTTATTTATTCCTAGTATAACCGGAGGTGAAAATACCGGGCCTAAATCAACGTGATGACGAATAAAGTTGGTTGGTTGATGCACAAAAAACATTGATGTTAATACACTCCTGTGATTGAACAATGAACTCTAGGTGATAGAGTTATCATCGTAGGCCTTGAAATAATGTTCCTTATCGTTGAAATAATTCTATTAAACATTGTACCAATGCCAATTAGGGATTGAACAAAAAACTTCAGGTGATAAAATACATGTTTTGATAATTGGCATAAGAAATAAAATTGATTGGTTGATGAACAAAATACATTGGAAGACAGGATGTTCGAGAGGATTGTATCAATGAACGTGGTCCTTAAGCAACGTCCTTATAGTGATTATACAGTGTCCCCCCAAAAGTATGTACCATATGGGAAAAAAGTTTATTATTGGAGTATTGGAAAAAATATTCTGGAGAAAAGTTTGTGCATGTCCGATTACCTAAAAATCGATTTTGACACATGTCACGTGATCGCTAGTATGGCGGCAAATTGAGAAAAATTGGTATGAAAGGGCGAAAAGTGGGGTGAGATGGCAAGATATCAAAAAAAGTTATTAATTCGAAAAAATTGGAAATAGCTATTTTTTTGAATATTTTTCCATCTATTTAAAAAGAATTTTTTTTTATGAACAGCTTGACTATACTAAAATATATGCATTCCAATGATAATGACGGAACTTTCTCATTTTCTCCTCACCAGAGGGCACTATATTTAAAAAATAGGATTTTGTCAGAACCCTTGCTGTTACATCGGTTCGTATCTAACAGTTATATCAGAATTTCAGACAATTGTGATGACATGACACTCCAAAAACATGGTATTTTTCAGTTTATGATAAAGTTCCGATGATAATCGTGGATGAGCGTTTCACTTCGCACATAAACATGTAAATTATAAGTCTCTTAAATTTGACTCACTATTTCATTCTGAATATTTTCACAATTTTTTTGGCAAATATTAACATCGAAAATAAACCATAATAAAATAAAATCAGGTTCATTCAGTAATCTTCATCGGTGTCCGTGAACATATTCCTCAATTATGTCACAAAATTCACTTTCCAAAATACTAATTCGTGTGCTTTTCAAACAAACACCTACCTACCTACTTATTTATCACATAAGGATTCTATAATAGAAGAGCATAGTAAAATTCCTTCTTTTCCACGAACTCAAAATGTAGTATACCAAACATGCTTTCTTGTGTATGAAATGCACCAGAACATGAAATTTTGATCTCTTGAAAATAGTCAGTGTTTAAGTATTGCATCAAAATTTCACTTATATTCTACAAGATAGCCATGGATTTCATTTGACAGAAAATACGTATACTCATTGCAACAAAAGTCCAAGTAAGAACTCCATATTCATACATAGTGACGTTGATAATACCAGCAAGGTTTTGGTTGATTATGTCGAAGTTAAGTCAGCAAGAAAAGATCGAAATTGTTTTGATTGTGGGAGGCATACCAATAAAATTATTTCACATGTAACTCTTGGAAGAATTGTTTCCAAGCTCGAAAATACTGGGTCCGTGGAAAACTTATTCAGAAAACAACATAGGAACTGGGTTACTGCTGAGGAAACAGAGTTTGAAGTTATACAGAGTGTAGTTGAAACTCCAAGAACATCAATTAGTAAATTGTCTGGGAATTTGGGTTTATCTTCAACTTCTATCCGAAGATTGCTGAAAAAAAACAAATTCAAGCCTTATAGACCAAAATTTATTCACACGCTCAAGGAGAGAGACTACGATCCACGCTTGTTTTTTTTTTTTTTGGCTGCAATGACAAATGAGAATCCACATTTTGCAGTAGAAGCCCGTGATCAATATTCATTCAAAGTGAATGGTTGGTGCGGGATTTTCAATGACAGAATAATTGGACCATTTTTCTTTCGTCGGAATTTGAATGCTGAAACGTACTTGGATTTTTTGAGGAACCATTTCTACAAAAAATAAAAAAAATTCACGTTAGAAGAAAGGCGAAAAATGTATTCTGAACAGGATGGGGCTTTCCTCCATAGTACTTTGGCAATAAGGAATTGGCCACTTTTCACACTTGGCCGCCACGTTCACCTGACCTGACCCCATGTGACTTTTTCTTGTGGGGCTATTTAAAAAATACTGTTTACAAATTTGGACCCCCTCGAAATATTGAGCACTTGGGAAAAACTATCCGTCATTGTGCAGCAGAAATTTTTTAAAATTTTTTGTTGAACGTATAGGAAGAGAAAAAAGGCATATTGAGATATGAATTTTAACATATAGAAATAGTTGAAAATTTGTTGTTTTGTTTATAGAATATTTGAATTACTTGATTGAATAAAAAAACCTGTTCTGCAGACTGTCTTTTCAGAACCACATCTCATCATTTTGAATTAAGTTATACATTCATATCTAACACCAATAATTAGCCATCGATCAATGCTGAAAAAACTATGAAAATATTCAGAATTTCTATTTTGGATTGATAGTGCCAAAAATTAAATAGTTTTCCAGTTTATGTACGAAGTGAAATTTTCATGCACGATTATCATCGAAACTTGATAATAATCTAGAAAACACGATGTTTTTGAAGTGTCATGTCATCACAATGGTCGTGGAATTCTGATATAACTGTTAGATACGAACCGGTGTAACAGCAAGGGTTCTGACAAAATTCTATTTTTTAAATATAATGCCCTCTGGTTAGGAGAAAATGAGAAATTTCTCTCATCATCATTGAAATGCAAATGTTTCGAAATAGTCAAGCTGTTCATGAGAAAAAAAAATTGATATTTTTAAATAGATGGGAAAATATTTAAAAAAAAATAGCTATTTTCAATTTTCCTGAATTATTCCTTGAAACTTCGTTCAATTGCATAAAATTGATTCTAAGTAACTTTTTCAAATAACTTTTTTTTATATCCTGCCATCTTACCCCACTTTTCGCCTTTTCATAGCAATTTTTTTCAATTTGCCGCCATACTAGCAATCACGTGACATATGTCAAAATCGATTTTCAGGTAGTCGGACATGCACCAACTTTTCCCCAGAATATTTTTTCCAATACTCCAATAATAAACTTTTTTCCCATAATACATACTTTTTGGCGGACACTGTATAAACACCTCTTCATCAAGCAATCAACAATTGAAAATTATAGTGATCACATGGGGCATTGGTTGAAAAATAATGTCCAAATACATTGTCGTAATTTTTTTTTTCATTACAATCAGGTCCTTTTTTGTTCTGTGTATATTTCAGAAGAGTTTGTTCAGGTTGATATCATCCTTCATGTATACCCGAATTTAATTTTCAAAGGCAGTTTTCCTTTGAATCTGATTATTGTTTTTTCCAGGTTGTATAAGACGATGATGGTCTACGTCAACAGCGTAGTTTTATTCATGACCGTATTGGGCTTGACAATATGCGTATTCTCTACTTATTTCATCTTGTCTGTATGTAGTTAGCGGTATACATAAAGTCAATCAGCTGTGCTATTTTTTGTAATGGTCTTGCAAATCTTTTCCATTTTCAGGAAGTTAGTCCAATCAGTAACTTCAGAGTGTATTCATTTTTGGTGGCAGCTTTTGTAATACTTTGCTCATTTTGCAAATATGGTCAACATCTGACAGACCAGGTGAGCCAATCAGAAAATGTGCACCTTATGACTCCCAAAAAAATTATATGTTGTGTGGCCTACGCCAAATACTGATAATAAAAATACTCCGAGTTCCAGGAATTCCGAATTGAGTCGTGAAACGATCGTCTAGTACGTTCCAATTGACTCTAAATCTTCTATACATACATATAAATTGCGTTCATGAAGTGTGGAAACGCTCCATTATCTTACGAGTTGATAATTTTCAGACGTGAAGCTCGGAGAGAACAATTTTTTATTTTAGTTTTCCACCTTAAAAAAAGTTTTTTTTCGCCGCCACCTTACAAGATATGACGTCATCGATATATTTTTTGAATTGACGGCATATTTTTATATTAAAATGTGAAAGCTCATATTTTTATAACAAAATTTGAAAGCCCATATTTTTATGAGTTCAACCATACCACATACGTCATATGTAACACTTCAAGTTAAAGTATACTGAGTATAAAGGAAACCAGTCTTCATATTTCTAGAAAAAATTTCATTATTTATTTTGCAATGGAAACCTGGGAAATACTCAGTAGTTAGTACGAGTATATTGCCACACTTGAGTAGGCTATGAAAACATCTGAAAGCCCTTAGCAACCAGACAATAAGTTCATAGTTACCATTGCATATGTCAGTGATAAATTGATTTGTTGTGTAGCATATCGATTTATAAGTCTTCAATAATACCTTTCTGAAAAATATTATCCTAAAAGAAATTATTTGAAATTACGATGGTGCTGTCAGAAAAACAGCAAATAAAAGTTTTTATGATCTTAGGTTACGGCGATCAGAAAAAAGTATGGCAGAAGTATGCTTCATCTTTAATGAAAAATATCTTGATCGAGAACGAATAAGCAAATCGACGGTATGCAAAATATCAAATGAAATTAATGAGATTGGCAATGTTGGTGATGAGCCTAAGAGTGGCAGGCCTACCGTTGCCAAATACACTCAATTGAATGTATTACTTGAAATTGAAGGACATCCTCATTGTTCAATAACAACTTTATCTAACAACAATGAGATCTGTCGTGGTGCTGGGTAGAAAATTCTAGGAAAAGCTAAATCACATCCATATAAAGTTAAACTTATACATGAAGACGACTTCGATAGACGCATGGAGTTTTGTGAAATTATGCAAGAAGTATGTAATCAAAATAATGGCTTTGGATTTAATGTATCATTTTCCGACGAATCATTTTTTTGTATAAACGGTACCGTGAATTCACAAAATTGTCGTTATAGAATCCCAATTGGACGATGGAAGCGTATACCCAATATTCTCAAAAAGTTACTGTGTGGGATGGGATTCTCAGGTATACCATTGTGGGATTATCTTTTTTTGACGGTACTGTGACGGGTGAAAATTATTTGTAAATGTTACAAACTTATGTAGTTCCATATTCAACTGTAACATTTCCAGACATTAATCAACCTGATCGAATAGTTTCTACTATTTGGTTCCATCAGGATGGAGCAGGTCCACATTTTGCTCGAGTGGTTAGATATTTTCTCAATGAAATCTTTCCCAATCGCTGGATTGGACGACGCGGTCAGATTGAATGGACTGCTAGGTCCCCAGATTAACTCCCATGGACTTTTTTCTCTGGAGTTACTTAGAAAGTAAAGTGTTCATGAATCGACCTACCAATTTGGAAGACCTTAAAGAGATAATTCGAACTGAAATTCAACGAATTACACCAGAGATGTTGTCAAACGTAACCCAAGAATTCATCAGACGTCTTGGATATTGTAACTAACCCAAGGAGCTCAGTTCGAGCATTTGTTGTAAATTTGTTATTTGTTCATTTTTACTACTTATTTATGATATTGAGATTGCAAAATAAATAATTGAATCAATGTTAAGAAATATTAATGAAAAATATAAGCTTTCAATATTTCATATAAAAATATAGCCTTTCAATTAAAAAAAAATCGATGACGTCATATCTTTCAAGGTGGAGGGGGATTTTTTTTTTGGAAGGTTGAAAACTAAAATACAAAATTGACCGGTAAGATAATGGAGCGTTTCCACATTTTATGAACGCACTGTATAATTACATGTCCTAACTGATTAACTTATTTACGATCAACTCCCAGACCAAACCGCTGGACCTGAGGAGCTGAAGTTTTGATATTCCATCCCTAAAGGGGTGAAGAGGAAGTGAAAAGGAGTGTGAAAGTTGAATGTACCGTTAGTACAAGTAAGAGTCATGGGAATTGGTATTTAGGCTTTCCTTTTGAAATAGAAGAACACGTTTCCTAGACAGCACTGGATATTCCATGTATATTCATGAATATTCTTTTTGGGATATTGGAATATTCTTAAATGTGCCAGGAATATACATATAGTTTTTGGAATATTCCTAGAATGTGCTAGTGTGGAAAATTTTAGATATTCCTTGAATATTCCCTGAGGAATATTCCCGGAATATCCAGAAAATTCCCAGAATATTCCTTGAATATTCCAGAGAAAATACTCCTGGAATATCATCTGGGAATATCCCTTGTCTATCCAGAATATACCTACAATATTCCATGAATATTCCAGAATGGATATTCCTAGAATATTCCATGAACATATTCTATGAATATTTAATATTCAAAGTAATTCAGGAATATGAGAGTTATATTTACTAAATATCCTAAAGGGTTTTCAGAGCAGGATAACCATTCCCTGAAATTTCAGAATTTAAGAAAGTAACGAAAAATACAACTGTTTCCCCAGATGAGTTTCCTCGAATATAAAATCTTGAATGGCACTTTTACAATTATGCCTGACAATTCAAGCAATGTTTTCGCTTACATTCGCCAAGAAACAAAACTTAATTTCAAAAATTATGTAGTAGTGCAATACGTGATTGTTTTCCTCAGAGTATTTGTGGATTGGAATTGCAGGTTCCACTCAGAAAAAAAAAACATTTGATTTCCGCAGACTACGCACCCCTTTCCTACAATGAAATAAAACAACATGAATTTGAACAGGTCTATTTCTATATAGTTATAATAATAATAACACATATTTTATTAACCCGTTTCTTCTATCACTACAGGAATATCTCTGAAAAACAAGAATTGCAAGATCGTACTACTGGTATCTGAATCAGAAAAACTTGAATCCATTCTATCACTAATAGTTTCAACTTGATTACTTAACTGTCCTTTTGCATGAAGTGACTGAGTTTCTGTGAAAATTGTATTAAGAATATTTTCAGTTTCCTGGTGTACTTCCTTATACCAAGCACTGCTTCTTTTTCTTTTTGGTATTTTGTAGAAAACGCCTTGAGAATGAAATGATCAGAGATATACAAATGAAATTTTCATGGATTAGAATGAATGGTAACATAAAAGTGTACTCACCACACTGTGGTGATTATTGAGAATATTTGTTAAACAATTCCAAACACAGTAGTTTCACATACAAATATGCAAAAGTAAACCATACCAGTAAAAAAAACAAAAGATGTCAAATGTCAATTTAAAATGCATTCAACTTTACAGCTCTGCCATCGGGTTAAGCTACGACTACCGGATGAACAACAGACGCGGGCGCGCGCGGAATGGTTATGATTGGTCGTGAAAGTGTAACTCTTTTTTCTTTTTGCAAATCAAATACATCTATTCGCACTTTTCCTCATACTTTTCCCATATTTTGAAAATGGTTATTGGTGTTCATTCAATAGAAATAAGGGAGAATATTCCATGAATATACAATACAGAATATTCAATTTTGATAATTCTATGAATATTCACACAGGAATATTCTATGAATATTCATACAGGAATATTCTCACGAGAATATTCGTGGTACATTCTCTCGAGAATATTCGTGGTACATTATCTCGGGAATATTCCAGGAATATGCATATTGGAATATTCCTGGAATATGCTAGAGGTAGGTGAATATTCTAGGAATATTCCATGTATATTCGGAATATACTCTTCTCATTTCGGATATTTAGAGAATATTCTAGGAATATTCCCTGCTGTCTGGGTTGTTTTAAGGTTGTAGACGATGCAGTAACTTGATTACTCTTGTTTCATCGTCTCAATAGATCTGAAGAGGTTTTCACGACGTTTCGAATGCTACTGTCTAAATCATATGTCTGTCGGTGCAATGATGCGTGTGGTTTCGCGCGATGTGGTGGTGCGTGAACTTTCGCGTCTCTGCAGTCCGCAGAAAGAGCAACTAGTGGTTTCCATATGTTCTTGATCTCAATGCCTGATTGACTGAAGGCGTTATTGGCTTCTATGTGAGCGACCTCTTTGAACTTTCGTTTGAACCAATGTATGTAGAACACTTGCGTCGTCCCATAGAATTCGAAGGTGCTCAGTACAGGCGTGGTCAGCAACTCTCGATGTTGACGTTGTTCCGCGAATAGTCCATTTCTTGTGCTCATCCAATCTTACCGATAACGGCCTCTTTGTCTGTTCAATGTAGGAATCTCCGCATTCACATGGAACTTCATAAATAATAATAATTAACATGCCTTTATTCATCATCTTAAATGGCTTTCAATTGAATATTCAACAAGAATGATGAATGGGCGGGGTTCAGCTATCAAATCTGCTTTTACACCCAATCTTGAACTTACACACTTAATCTATAAAGTCTACAAAAACATTCAATATTAATATTAATATATTCATACATGAAACGAGTGAATAGAATAGATATAATGAATAAAAATAAAAATTATGAAATTTAATAAGTATAGTGACTGAGAAATTACATTTATGTTGCTCGGTTTGGTCTTGGTGAGGATAGTCTTGTTTCCGATCCTTCTGATCTTCTCGGAGACACCTAACGTTCGGAAAGCAGATCACTGTGCTTTGTTGTTGCTTTTCAGAAGTCTCTGTTCTCTGGAGTTGTTTCAATACTTCTCTCAGGAGTTCCTTGGGGTATCCATTCCGGTGAAGGTTCTCAGTGATGTGATTTAATTCGGCATCTAGTGACTCACGTCGTTGCATATGTGCATCGCTCTTTCTACCAAAGTCCTCACGATCCATCTCTTCCTCGAATTTGGATGGTTGGAGCTGTGGTTTAGAACTGTCCCGAATGTGTCTTCTTTCTATAGACAGAGATGGAGATGTTATTGCCTATTCTCTCAATGTTCACATCGAGAAAAGGTAAAGGCACTGTTGGTTTCCATTTCTATCGTAAATTTGATCGAATCCCTGATGTTGTTGATTCTCGAGAAGAAACCCTCGGGATGCTTATTTCCGTGATTCCATATAATGAAAGTATCATCTACGTACCTCAACCACAGCTTTGGTTTGTATTCTGCCTCCCATCTAGCCAATTCTTCGAACCACCCCATCTTAATGTTGACGATAATTGGATATGGCGATATGTCCATCGACTTGGGAGAAGAATCGATCCTTCCCTTGGAAATATGAGTTGTGAAGGGCAGCACTACAGTAATTTCAATATTGCTTGGATGAGAAAGCTGATTATCCTCTTCAAGTTTGATGATGCTAAGGGATTCCTCTATAGGAACATTGGTGTGAAGACTTTCCACATTGAAGCTGATAAAACGATCTTCTGGTCCAAGTTCAACATATTTGATGGTATCTACGAAGTGGTTGGAATTCTTGACGTATGAGCTGCCATTTCTTTGTGAGGGTTCTGATATCGGTAGATGGTATTTCGATAACTTGTTGGTTGGTTAGTTCTGGAAGCTGGTGATCGGTCTCAGTGGTATGTCTGGTTTGAGGATTTTCGAAAGCCCGAAGAGATGCGGTGGTTTCTGTAGTGTAGCGTCAGATGTGATCGTTCGTTGTCTGGAATGAAACTTCAAAATTTCGCTAGCGTGTTGTAGATCTTTCTTTCTATAGTGGGTGTTGGATCCTTCTTCAAGAGTTTATAGTTCTATGTGTCTCATCATATGTTGTGGTGTCCATGTAAACCGTGGCGTTTCCTTTATTGCCTGGAATAAGCTTCATAGAATAATCCTTCTGTAGGTTGATTTGTTGAAATTATAAACAGGATGTTCATAAAATCAGATGTGGAATCATCTGCGACTGAAAGATAAACTTTAGTCACTATCTTCCATCGTAGTGTTTCTCCAGGGATTTCACTACTCCTCGAGTGTCTCTTTCACTTTCCATTTGAACTCTTCCACCTGGATAGGATTAATTCTGCTACTGGTTGACTCTACAGAGCTTATAATGTTCAGAATCGATATCGTTTTTGGTGCAACTGCAAAGTTGAATCCCCTTTCGAGCAGGGGTACTTCTGTAAGGGGTTTAGTTGAGATATTAATTATACTTTTCTCATTTTATCTGTGGATTTGTGAACACCGTGTTATCCCTACTTCTATTCGATTCCATTCCTTCTGATGCCTCATCTCTTGTTCCTGAAGGATTCTCGCGCAAGTGTTGACAATCTTGGTAAATATGGGTTGATTGTCCTCCTCTAAGGTGTACTCTCTGATTTCCTCTGGTAGTGGCATCCTGTAGCAGCATCTCCTCCTTTCCAACGGTTGTAGTTGATCTGCGAACTGATCAGTGCGTGACTGACCCGCTCTATGATGCGTTGTGCCCGTTTTCCGGGAATAAGTGAGTCTACCTGGAAACCGTCTGGGATGATGTTGTTGTCTCTGGCTCCTCGTAGGAACTGGATGTGAGTTTCCTCCTTGATGAATTTTATCATTGTCCTCTCGTAGTCTCTGAACTTGTCGCTGATGCCGAGTCCGTACCGGATTCCCAACGTTTGCTTGAAGGTTGTAGACGATGTGGTAATTTAATACTCTTGTTTCGGACTTGATGGACTTGAAACGGTTTCTAATGCTTGTATCTGCAATCGTCTTCAGGTGAATCCTGACAAGCTTAGGTGCCAGTTACTAATTTATATGTCTGTTGGTGCAATTGTGCGTGTAATTCCGCCATCATGTGCAGTGATGATGTGAACGATCACATCTGACGCCACACTTCAGTAAACCACCGCATCTCTACAGGCTTCTGAAAATCGACAAACCAGACACACCACTGAGACCGATCACCAGCTCACGGAACTCACCAACCTACAAGTTATCGTAATACCTCCCACCGATACTACAACTCTAACATGGAAATAGCAGTTAATACTTCAAGAATTCCAAGCCCTTTGTTGACACCATCAAAGATGTGGAACTTGGACCAGAAGATCGTTTCATGAGCTACGACGTGGAGAGCTTTTACATCAATGTCCATATAGAAGAATCCTCTAGCATCATCAAAAGGGAACTCGAAGAGGATTACAAACTCCACGAGAAGACTTACCATCCCATCCAAGCAATATTGAAACTACCGCAGTGCTGCCTACACAATTCAAATTTTCAAGAAAAAGACCGATTTTTCTCTCAAGTCGACAGATCTTCCCTTCTAATTATCTCCAACATATACATGGAGTGGTTTGAGAAATTAGCTATATGGGGGCGCAGAATACAAACCAAAGCTGTGGTTGAGGTACGAGGATGACATTTTCATTATATGGAATCAGGGGGATAAACATCTCCAGGATTTCCTCTCAAGAATTACTAGCATCAGGGATTCGATCAAATTCACGATAGAAATGGAAATCAACAGTGCCTAATTTTTTCTCGATCTGAACGTTAAGGAAAAAAGCAATGAGATCCGCAGCTCAACCGCAACCATCCGAGTTCGACGAAGAGAGGAATCGTGAGAACATGGTAGTAAAAGCGATGCACATGAACATGGTAGTAAAAGCGATGCACATATGCAACGACGAGACATTAGATGCCGATTTAAACCACATCAGAGAGAACCTTCACCGGAATGAATACCCCAAGAAACTCCTAGGAGCACAGTGATCTGCCTTCCGTAAGTCAAAGATGTCTCCGAGAAGATCAGAAGGATCGGAAACAAGTTCAACATCAAGAGCTGCTTCCAATTCAGCGGTACTTCACAGAGTTTTCCACCAAGACCAAACCTGACAACAAAAATAAAATCAGTAAGTATTGTATTTATGAAGTTCCATGTAAATGCAGAGAATCCCACAGAGAAGAGACAAAGACACCGTTATCGGTAATATTGGATGAGCACGAGAAATGGACCCAAAATCGGGAATTGCTGACCACGCCTGTACTGAGCAACATCGAATTCTATGGGACGACGTAAGTGTTCCACATAGAGAGGAGCATCGGATCAAACAAAAGTTCAGAGAGGCCGCCCATGTCGAAGCCAATAACGCCTTAAGTCAACGAAGCATCGAGATCAAGAACGTATGGAAACCACTAATTGCTCTGTCTGCGGACTGCAGAGGCGCGAAACTTCACGAACCACCACGCCACGAGAAATCACACGCACTACTGCACATGGCGGAATTACACGCACCATTGCAGCGACAGATATATAAATTAGTAAGTAACACCAAAGCTCAGTCAGATATAAGCATTCGTTAAAAAACAGTCAATTCAGGATTTTATAAAATTCGTCCCTAAAGGGGTTTGAAGTTTGTATGGGGGTTAGTTTTCGAATAATGATCACAAAAATTGGCAATTGATGTCTTTCTTACGAATGGAGAAATACATTGTTCAGTGTTCTCAGGAATTCAACCCTAAAAGGTGTGAAATGGGGGTGAGAGTTTGTATGGGGATCCGTTAGTTTTCAAGTTATGATTATGAAAATTGCTATTTGAGGTCTTTGTTACAAATGAGGCAATAATTGTTCCAGTGTTTTCAGAAATTCAACCCACAAAGGGTGAAAATTTGTATGGGGATTCCGTTAATTCTTGAGTCAGGATCATAAACATTGGTTTTTGAAGACTTTGTTACAAATGAAGAAATAAATAATTCAGTGTTTTATCAAATTTAAACCTTGAGGGATAAGGATATTGAATGGGGATTAGTGGTTTGTATAGGAGTTTCAGGTTCTATGTAAGGGTAAATTGGTATTTGAAGTCTTTGTCACAAATGAAGAAATGAAATTTTCGGTGTTTTTAGAAATCCAACCCCTAAAGAGGTGACATGTGGGGTGGAAATTTGTATGAGGGTTCCGTTAGTTCTCAAGTTAGGGTCATGAAAATTGGTGTTTTGGTTCTATGATACAAATGAATGAAGGGGTTGGTGAAATTGTAATAGTCATTCCAAAGCATTAATTCAGCTGTCAAATCAATAATGCCATCCAAACGAGTCGATGGGATAACAGTATAACGGGGAACGGAATTACGGAATGAAGAAATGGGATCACATAATAACGAAAAATGAGAAAACGGGAAGCGGACAAAGTCGCATACATAAGCTAGATGGAACCACACAAAGGAAAACACATGAAAAAATACTAATTCTATGCGGACAAAGTCGCGGGTACCAGCTAGTTGACTATATAAATACCCCCTTCATTCAGAGTTAGTAATGCTTTTGAGTGAAACGGAGAGACTAAAGTGACGTGCGCGGTATTCCGAAACTGAATTCCGATTTAGTTATTCAATTGTGAGAATTCATTATTGATTTATTATCTGAAGTATGAATTAATGGACAATGTCAGTCCAGTAGCTCAACCCTAGATTCGTAACAGTTGGTGTCAGAGGTGAGGATTTTGGTAACTATTTGAGAACAATGAATGATGAATATAAGAAATAAGCCCTAAGACGAGATGGAGGTCCCAATGGCAACTATCAAGCAGAACTTTGCTGAGCAAGAGAGACAACTACTGGAAAAAAACGAATTGAGGAAAGACGACGGCGGATAGTAAAACAAGTACAGTAGGAGAGATTCGTCGACAGAAGGAGGAGGAGGGGAAGGAGAGAAAGAAACAAGAAGGAGGATGAAATATATAACGAGAACAACATAAAGCATTTTTGGAACAGCTGGTCCAGGAAACTGAACGAAAGATCTTAGAATTGAAGGAAGAAGTTGACGTAGTAGGGAAGGAGAGAGATATTACTTTAGTATGAGACGCATTGAAGGAAAGAGATGCCGCGATACAAAAAAAAATAAGTGTGTGTGTGTATGTGTGTGGTCCATTGGATGAACTAGAAACGAAAGTTGCTACACTGAATATTCAAGATCATCAGGACAGGGTTACCACACCAAACAGTTCAGAGGAAATGTATTCGTGTATGAAAAATCTCAAATGCGAAGCTGAGCGCTTTCGGCTATTTAGCATTCTGTAAAATATTCAAAACGAAAAGATGTTAATGAATAGGTTACATACTGTCAAGATAGAGTGAGATTCCATCTCCTAAGAAATACACAGATATTCTTAAAATTAGTAAGTAAGTATGTAAGTTGTAAATATAAATAACAGTGCGTGCCATTCAGAGTATTCGAACATCAAATTGTTGGGTTATGTTTGCAAAAAGTGGCCAACTTGACGATTGGAGTGAAGCTAGTTACAAATAATATGACGTTTCCGGATGATTGGAATGTAGAACAGTTGTAAATATGGATGAAAGGGTTGAAATTGTGATAAACACAGATTATTCCTTTCGGGATTCCTAGAAATGTTCAAACATAGGTTTGAAATTGCAATTCAAATGAATTTGCGTGTTAGAGCAGTTAACGCCATTGGTTTTCATGTCACCTAAAATTTCTTAGTCTTCAAGTACATTCAGTCTTTTGAGGTTATAATCCGAAATGTTATGTGAAATATCACTGTTGGATGTAGGTAAGAAGTTGTGATTGTTAAATCTGATATGAAAACCGAAATTAGATTTATGAGGTCTGGCTAGATGTTTTTTTATACGAAGGTTCAGAGACCTGATAGTTCATTCTACATATGTGGTTAGGCAGTCACGATAACTTATATATCCCACTTTCCATCAATTTATCAACAGGATCTTCGGTTTCAGAGAATAGGGACCCTATGGTTTTTGACACATTCAAATGATACTTTGAGATTGTCAACTTTGTTGGTGATAATTTTACACATTATAGATAGGATCCGTAGACTGGAAGGGAAGATTTGTTGGAAATCAGGGTGTAAGCTGCACTTAATCTATCTTTATATTTGAATTTGTTAATCGTTTTTGGGATGATATCGGGGGAAAAAACCATTATTCATCGCTAGTTGTTTAAGGATTTTGACTTCTTCATCGTAGTTGGTGTTGGACATAGGAATATTGAGTAATCCGTGGGTGTAGCAATAGATAGAAGACATTTTTTGTTGGTGAGGGTGGTTGGAATTGGAAGGAATGAGATGGTCGGTTTGTGTAGGTTTGCGGTAGATGGAAAACTCTAGTTGATCGTCGAGTTTTATTATTTTTAGATCCACAAAGTCAAGTTCATTGTAAGTTTCTGTTTCCATAGTGAATTGAATGTCGGGATGAACGCTGTTAGTAAAATGGAGAATGTTTAGGGCATATGTGGAAGAACCATCAATGAAAGATAATATGTCGTCTACATATCTGTACCAGGAGGTAACTTTGGGAAGGTTGGGCATAAGTTGAGTTTCTAAGTTGTCGAGGAATAAATCAGCTAGTAGGGGGATATTGGATTGCCCATGGCAAGTCCATTGGGTTGTATGTAGACTTTATGATAAAAATGGAAGATATCTTAAGAAAGGCAGAATTTCAGTGAGTAAATAAGATTGGAAATTTTATTGATATCGATATTGTTCTTCAACAGTATATTTTTTATTATAGAAATGGTTTCGGATCTGGAGATGTTAGTGAAAATATTTGTGACATTGAACGATAACATAGTGAATTGATTTGAGTAGTTTAAGGTGAAGATTTTGTTCGCAAGGTCATAAGAATTTTTGATTGTGTATTTGGGAGAGTAATTTATCCACTCTTTCAGTAAATTATTGAGGAATTCTGCTAATTTGGATAAGGGTGTGTTGACAAAGCTAACTACTGGTCTCATTGGTATGTTTGGTTTATGAATTTTCAGGAGGCCGTATAATCGGAAGATCAACGGGTTATGGAGGATCAATGTTCTGGGAGCTACTTACATGTCTGTGAAATGAGTTCTCCCTTTCTAACAGACTTGGAAGTATCTTCCAAAACCTGCTGACCCCCCGATCATACGGCTTCCCTGAAATCCATAAAATAAACATACAAATGAGACCAGTAGTTGGCTTTGTCAACATACCCCTATCCGAATTAACGGAATTCCTTAATAATTTACTGACAGAGTGGATAAGTTACTCTCCCAAATTCACATAATCTACACTTTAAACTACTCGAACCAATTCACCATGGTATCCTTCGATGTCACCAATCACTTCACTAACATCCCCAGATACGAAACCATTTGTATTATTGAGAATATACTCTTGAAGAACAAGATCGATACCAATAAAATTTCCAATCTTATTTCTTTACTGAAATTCTGGCTTTCCCAAGATTTCTTTCTTTTTAATCATAAAGTCTAGATACAACCCAACAGACTTGCCATGGGCAACCCATCATCACCCCCTACAAGCTGATTTATTTTTCAACAACTAAGAAACCCAACTTATCCCCAACCTTCACAAAGTTATTTCCTGGTTCAGATATGTAGATGACATATTATCTTGCATAGATGGTTCCCCAACACATGCCCTGAACATTCTCCATTGTATTAACAGCGTTCATTCCAACATTCAATTCACTATGGAAACAGAAACTGACAATGAACATAACTTCTTGGATTTGAAAATAATAAACCTCGACAATAAACTAGAGTTTTCCATCTACCGCAAACCTACACAAGCCGACCATCTCATCCCTCCCAACTCCAACCATCCTTACAAACAAAAAATATCTTTCATCTATTGCTACACCCACAGATTACTCAATATTCTTGTCCAACCCTAACCACGACGGAGAAGTCAAAATCCTTAAACAACTAGCGATATCATTCAAATGTGTCCAAACCATAGGTTCCCTATTTTCTAATACCAAAGAACCTATTGATGAATTGATGGGAAGTGGGATATATGAGTAATCGTGTGGAGACTGCTCAACCACATATG
This sequence comes from Gonioctena quinquepunctata, assembly GCA_018342105.1. Classification (NCBI taxonomy): domain Eukaryota; kingdom Metazoa; phylum Arthropoda; class Insecta; order Coleoptera; family Chrysomelidae; genus Gonioctena; species Gonioctena quinquepunctata. The sequence continues at coordinate 44,202 of JAFIRS010004060.1, forward strand.
TACGAAAAACTATCAGACCTCTGAACCTTCGTATAAAAGAACATCTGAAATATAACTTCGGTTATTATATCAGATTTTATAATCACAACTTCCCACCTACTTCCAGACCATCAAAACGTAAGTGTATGCATCTTCTAGTCTCGAACTCACAATTGTATGAAACCTCCGACTTGTGATGGACAGTCGCCACGTTCCCAATATTGTAGACATAATGAAGTTGCGCAGTGGCTAATGGATGTGATGATGAAGAGAACACTACTGCACTCATAGTGGTCTAAAGAGTATACGCCTCAGAAAGAAATGTAACGGAACATCCCAGAAGGTCAGCAGCGCAAGTATGGAGATCTGATTGCTACTCTGGATTTGAGCTACGGCGACCAACACCGGGAACAGCTGTACCAGGTACAGTTGAAAACACGAGTGCAGAAATAATGTGGAATTCTACAGGAAATTGGAGCAGGCGTTCAGAGACTCATTCAGCTTGCTAACTCGAATAATTCGGAGGATTTCAAAGAACAGTTGGCGGCGCAGATAATTATTAACGAATTGGGGTATTCTGAAATACGAAGAACTCTGAGAATGCAGTAAGCTTTGTTTCGTTCTTTGGGAGTGGTGCAGCCTTCAACACTCCAAGGACTAAAGTAACCGCGGCAGCTATTGTTGAACAGCTTCTGGAAGAGCAACAGTATGAAACAGATGCTCGGAATATTAGTTGAGCTGAAATCCAGGAATAACATCATCAATAATAAATCATGACGAAACTGTTTCAGATGTGTTAGAAGCGGATATTTCCAGAGATATTGCAGGGTGAGGTGTCCAACACGTTTTTCATCAACTGCGAGGAAACCCACACGTTTTCACTCACCTACGAGGACAGGATCATCTGGAGGGTCAAGAGGCAAATGTTTCAAATGTAGTGGGAGCAGATATTTCTAGAGAGATTGTCACCACGTTTGTCATCACCTGTGAGAAAATAAAGCTCCCAGGGCCATCTACGTCAGCAGGGTCAGAAGAACAACTGATAATCCGCCCGTCAGAGGAAATATGAATTGGTATCATTTCCAAACCCCACATAGCCTTGAATAATAACCTGGTGCAAACCAATATCGCGGGGTGAAATAAAGAGATACAACTCAGGTGTTCTTTTCGAAAAGGTTGCCAATGATGTAGCTAAACCATTTCCTGTAACGGATGATGACAACATATTTGTTGCCGTGGACCATTTCAGCGAATAGGTAGAAGCCTATGCTATTTTAGAGACATCCCTAATACCGAATTTATTGATATACAATATTCTTCAACATTGGTAGTACTGATGGTGTTACATTCCTATCAAGAAAGGAGTTTTGAGCCAAAGGTATTCTAGAGAGTTTGTGAGCTGAAACGTATTAACAAGACCAGAATCACTGCGCTTCACCCTCAGTCAGATGGTATGCTCAAGAGCAAACTATCAGTTTTTGTCAGGGTAACCCAATGGAACTCCCAATGAGTCTCAATGTTTGATTTCGTTGGTGTGAATTTAAACCTTAAAAATATAGAGATTTGCTATGGTATGATATTAGTAATTCTGTAAGTATATTTCGGTGTCGAGCCTAGGCCCTGAATATTTTGAGTTGTATTGATTTGGTTGGGATTTTTCTTCTTCACCTGGGAAAATTTTAAAATGTAATGAGGAAATCTCTATTGGGAATTCAATATGATGTGACTGATATCACATCGTATATTTCATTTCCAAAATCAATAGTGTTCATGGTTATTGTTGCATCACCTTTATCGACAGGAAACATCTCAGTTCCATCATGTAACCGAAAATATCTCAATGTAGAGATTTCCATATTGATTCAATCTTCTTTGAAGTTTTGGAAGAAATACCAAACAAAAAATTCTGACCATGTACTGCAAGCAATTGGGCTTAGATATATGATAGGGGTATCAAAATAACAATGTATTGCCAATAGATTTCCGTGAATTGCCATAAAAAAAATTAAAACCCCACTGAAGCTCATTTCAACGACATAACTCAATTTTTTTAAATTATTCAGAGGATATGAATGCTTTCAGATTGTCGCCCTGAAGATTTTCTGTTTTCCATCAATTTCAATGTGTATTTGTTTTTTTTTTCAATTTGGATGCATTTATATATATTTATTGCTCGTCTTTGAATTCGTAATTTTTTTTATATTTCTAGTCCAGATTGGTTTTTCTGAATGCCTGCAAATGTCCTTGGGAACAATTCGATAACAAAAATAGACATACTTTATTACTACTACTTCTGAATAGCAGCTCCCCTCAGATACTTTCAGCATATGGTGTCCTAGATGTGGAGTATAACCTTGCAGTGAAGGTAGATAACGAATAATTTGAAGTGAAAGTAAAAATATTTAGGATTCTAATACATGAAAATGATGAATGAACGACACATTGCTTAACCATGAGAAAATATACAAAAAATAATTCCCTTAATTTTTTCAATTGAAACTGTACATTTGTAATTCATACAAGGGTGTCCCTTTGTGCACTTTTTTGGCTTGAAAAATATATGGTAGTTCGAAAAAAAAACTAAAATACTAAAAAAAACTTTATTTCCACAGATGTGTAGGATGATATATGCCTCACATACACTCTTCACTAACCTACGCTGAGCCTAATGGATCATCTCATTCAATATTTCTACAACAGATTATCAAGTAAACGAGCCTCAGTTATCTTTTCGAAACAGTTAACTGAAAACGATGTTTTACACGATCAATTCTTCTAGAGGTAGAACATAATATAACCTAAATAGAGATAACGTTTCAGATGTACACACCAAGAACAAATTTTGATGCTGCGAAGAAAATGTATTCACAGAAAAATGTCAATTGGGAGGTGAATCATTTTCCTGGTGAGTGAAAATGAGTTCAAAAAAACATATTTGTTACTGGTATCCCGAAAATATACGTAATAAGTGAAATAGTACATTGTTTTTATTTCTTTTTTTCCTTCAAAATGTTGTATAAGGTTTTGTAACGAAGCTACACGTGTAACGTCATTATACACAAAGTTTTGGAGGAAGTAGTGAGATTGCATAAGGTTGCATGGTTTGTATGCTCGCTGAAGATTTGTAGTAGGAAAAATATATACTGGGGAAACCGGGTAGCTGGTCAAGTTGACCAGAGTCCTATCGATATCTCAAGCCAAGCACAACTGGGTGCGATCAGTTCTTGGATGAGTGATCACTACCTGCCGATGAACATTTACATCATCAGCTGCAGCTTAGTAGTATACTCGCAGCTATAGGCGATATATCAATGAGCACTATATATATATATATATATGAATTGCATCAGATTATTGATAGTGACATCTATAATCTGTGCGGTGAAGCTTGGACCTAATATCGTGGAATTTTAAAATCACGAGATTTCGTGCACTTTAACAGGTCACTAACAAATTGTTAGAAAGGCCTACCCACGATATCAATAGTCGTACTTCTCATGCGTTTAACGCAAACATCGATATCGAGAATGAGAGAAATCTGTTACGAATCCAAAAAGACACACCATCCGTCTACAGCCTGTTTCATGGTTTCCCAATCATCAGGACGGCTTGTGGTCTCTTTCAAATTCGCATCAGATTTCTCGTTGGATTCCTTAGGCCAATACAAACATGTGAATTGCATCAGATTATTGATAGTGACATCTATAATCTGTGCGGTGAAGCTTGGACCTAATATCGTGGAATTTTAAAATCACGAGATTTCGTGCACTTTAACAGGTCACTAACAAATTGTTAGAAAGGCCTACCCACGATATCAATAGTCGTACTTCTCATGCGTTTAACGCAAACATCGATATCGAGAATGAGAAATCTGTTACGAATCAAACGACACACCATCCGTCTACAGCCTGTTTCATGGTTTCCCAATCATCAGGACGGCTTGTGGTCTCTTTCAAATTCGCATCAGATTTCTCGTTGGTTCATACCTTAGGCCAATACAAACATGTGAATTGCATCAGATTATTGATAGTGACATCTATAATCTGTGCGGTGAAGCTTGGACCTAATATCGTGGAATTTTAAAATCACGAGATTTCGTGCACTTTAACAGGTCACTAACAAATTGTTAGAAAGGCCTACCCACGATATCAATAGTCGTACTTCTCATGCGTTTAACGCAAACATCGATATCGAGAATGATCAATAATAATCTGATGCAATTCACATGTTTGTATTGGCCTAAGGCTATGAACCAACGAGAAATCTGATGCGAATTTGAAAGAGACCACAAGCCGTCCTGATGATTGGGAAACCATGAAACAGGCTGTAGACGGATGGTGTGTCTTTTTGGATTCGTAACAGATTTCTCTCATTCTCGATATCGATGTTTGCGTTAAACGCATGAGAAGTACGACTATTGATATCGTGGGTAGGCCTTTCTAACAATTTGTTAGTGACCTGTTAAAGTGCACGAAATCTCGTGATTTTAAAATTCCACGATATTAGGTCCAGTTCACCGCACAGATTATAGATGTCACTATCAATAATCTGATGCAATTCACATGTTTGTATTGGCCTAAGGTATGAACCAACGAGAAATCTGATGCGAATTTGAAAGAGACCACAAGCCGTCCTGATGATTGGGAAACCATGAACAGGCTGTAGACGGATGGTGTGTCTTTTGATTCGTAACAGATTTCTCTCATTCTCGATATCGATGTTTGCGTTAAACGCATGAGAAGTACGACTATTGATATCGTGGTAGGCCTTTCTAACAATTTGTTAGTGACCTGTTAAAGTGCACGAAATCTCGTGATTTTAAAATTCCACGATATTAGGTCCAAGCTTCACCGCACAGATTATAGATGTCACTATCAATAATCTGATGCAATTCACATGTTTGTATTGGCCTAAGGCTATGAACCAACGAGAAATCTGATGCGAATTTGAAAGAGACCACAAGCCGTCCTGATGATTGGGAAACCATGAAACAGGCTGTAGACGGATGGTGTGTCTTTTTGGATTCGTAACAGATTTCTCTCTATTCGATATATATATATATATATATATATATATATATATATATATATATATATATATATATATATATATATATAAATATATATATCGAAATATGCTGTCCTTCGAAGGGGAAATGAATGGCGGACATGAGTTCATAGATATTGAGCTCGGAAACACCAGAGGATTCGGCAGATTTTTGGTAGTAGGCATAGTAGCAGAATCAATCGATCAATAAAACTAAATAAATTATAAAAACATAATTGCCAACTAGTGTAATTTTGTTCACTATTTTTAGTCAACAATTCGATATTTAATATGAATTTACCCGTGTTATAGTAATTATTGAATCATGAGGCCAAAATATTCTTTTACTAATGGTCACAAATAAATAAAAAAAAAGTTGATAACTATTACTGTATGTTCAATCAAGTTGAACCTTCATTGAATTGAGCAATATAATTTATTGATTCGTTACAGAATATTCATATCACAACATGAACTATAGTTTATAACCATTTTAGAAATAAGTTTACATATGTCAAATCTATAAAACCTGGGATTGCGGAATTACACAAACAAGTTCAAAGTGCTTTGTTGACTTTTCTTTGTTTGAATTGGGATATTTCTTTGACTTCTTCAATGGAACTTTTTTTTGTATTTGCAAGACATGTTGGTAATTTTCATTCGTGTTCCAGTCGGTTATTAGAACATCCAGAAACCTTCTGAAAAAAACAATGGAAAAGTCAATATATTTGTCAAGCAAGGGTATAAAATACAAGTAATAAATATAATAACGTAATGAAAGAAAAGACTAAAGAAAGAGAGGAAGAGAAAAATAACTGAGAATGGGAGTAGAACTTCTTCAGTTATTGAAGATGGTTTGAAAATTTTTTCAGCGTCGACAACAGAGTTGATTGAGCTTGGTGCATTCAATTGTTTAATGAAATTTAAATCAGCGACAATTGTAAATGGAACCGTATGCCATCCTCAGTGGTAAACAGCGACAGATACAAATTTCAGTCGATATCTTTTTTCTAGAAATACGGAATTATCATTTTTGTATAAACCTAGAAATGTTCAATCAAAAGTCGGAAAAGAAAGCGAATCTCCCTGAATGATTCCTAATATTTCTATATGATCTGACCCAAATTGAAAAAGAAGTATATACTTCAGAGGCACAGTTTGTTTAAGTATCGCCGGTAGCCCGCAACGAATGTTAAAATGGATTCACAGACTTTCTTTTCACGTAAAATCAATTCAGAATTTCACATTTTTTAGTTCAACCATTGTACTTCATTTTAAAATGTCATTCATATTCAACGAGTTAGTTCACACCCTTCCCACCACTTTCCTGATGTTAACCGTAGACATGTGTTTCGGGCTCTCGGCCCTCATCAGTACGGTGAAGAAGTGCAAGGATGAACAACACTTGGTAGAAAACGACAAATCAACGGAGACAACAAACAGAAGCCGCACTTCTTCACCGTACTGATGAGGGCTGAGAGCCCGAAACACGTGTCTACGGTTAACACTTCTCTCTAAGGGCTATGTCCATTGAATTTCTTCCGTTTTGTTTACCAGTCCCTTCGATATCATTATATATACATATTTATATATATATATATATATATATATATATACTTCTCACTTTGATTCTTGAACCATGTAGTTCTAGTAATTGTAGTGGGTTTTCTTGGGTTTTGGTTCGTTAGGATAACTAACTATTTTTGTTTAAAACATTTTAATGGACAGCTCTTAATAATAATGACGTTTGGGGGCCTCCAGGCGAAACGTCATTATTATTAAAAGCTGTCCATTAAAATGTTTTAAACAAAAATAGTTACTTATCCTAACGAACCAAAACCCAAAGAAAACCCACTACAATTACTATATATATATATATATATATATATATATATATATATACTAAATATATATATATATATATATATATATATATATAAATATATATATATATATATATATATATATTTTTTTCGAACCATTTACTTTATACTTAAGAGGGATTTCTTGGGTTATGGTTCTTCTGACAATTTATAGAGACTTATTTATAATTTATTGTTTAGAATTTTAATTATAACGTTTCGCCTGGAGGCCCCCAGGCTTCATCAGATTTCTACAAAAATTTTTTTTTCCTTATAGGATATTGGCGATCTTGTACCTACAACACATATTCCGTTTTAAAATGGTTTTTTGTTTAGCACATTGTGCTGTTTGGAGGAGTTTTCTTTCTTTTTTACCATTCTAGTGAGAAATAACAGTGTCTCGAAACAAAATTGGTATCTTTTTTTCTTATATGAGTTGATCGTATGAAATACTGATATATGACAAATTCAGTTCACTCCAAACCATACGATCAACTCATATAAGAACAAAAGATACCAATTTTGTTTCGAGACACTGTTATTTCTCACTAGAATGGCAAAAAAGAAAAAAAAGCACTTCCAAACAGCACAATGTGCTAAACAAAAAACCATTTTAAAACGGAATATGTGTTGTGGGTAAGAATATAATACACAAAATAGCCAATGTCTCAGAAGGAAAAATATTTTTTTGTAGAAATCTGATGAAGCCTGGGGGCCTCCAGGCGAAACGTTATAATGAAAATTCCATAACCCAAGAAATCCCTCCTAAGTATATATATATATATATATATACATATATATATATATATATATATATATATATATATATATATAAATATATATAAATATATATATATATATATAAATATATATTTTTTTTAGTTACTTGACCACATATTTTCTTCAATTTCTCGGAATAAAGGTCTGATTCAGTCAATTAGTATAATTTTCTTTTAACGACGTTTCGACATAGTATTTGTCATGTTCAGGTAAAAAACATAGAGTTATCCCGTTTTCCTGTTTTCCTGTTTTTCTATTCTAATAGGGGTTGATTGTAGAAGGGTGAAAATTAAGAGTAATAAAATTAAAAATCTTGCCAAAAAAATAGGGGTTGATCGTAGAAGGGTGAAAATTTAAGATTGTATGTGATTTTGAATACTGTATCATAAAAAAATAAAAACACAAAATTTTGGCCAAAAATTAAAAAAAAATGTTAAGGGTGAACAACCCTTATCACTTAGGGGCATGAAAAATAGATAGTAGCCGTATATATATATATATATATATATAGTATATAGTATATATATATATATATATATATATATATATATATATAGGTTTGAATATTTATTGACTGAATTATCTAGGAAACTGATTTTTATTTGGGAAGCAGTTCATGTTGATCAGTAGAGACAAAATGTATAAGGAAGTGATGGAGACAGCACCGAAATTGTCTATTGGTGGTGTCCAGATAGAGTTGGTTGAGAAATTTAAATATTTAGGGGTATTAGTTGATCGTCAACTGTACTTTAATGATCATGCAAAAAATGTGATAAAAATAATTGCCATGAAAATCAACTATTTGAGGAGATGTTCTCAGCATCTTACCCAATGGAGTAAAATTATAATTTACAATACTCTTATACTCCCTCATTTCAACTACTGTGCCACTGTGCTCTATATGGTGAATCAAAATGTGCTAAACCGATTACAGAAATTACAAAATCGAGCCATGCGAATTATTCTTTGTTGTGCACGAGATACGTCGATAAATTCAATGCTAGATACCCTCAATTGGTTACCGGTTAAGAATTATCTATTATATCACTCCCTTATATTCATTCATAAGATTAAAACCGGTATGACGCCTGAGTATTTGCAGAATATTTTAATCCTCAATCAGGAAGTTCATGAGCACCACACTAGATATAGAGGCAACCTTCTTGTTCCCCTGGTTAGCAGAACATATAGCCAGAATTCTATTTTTGTCAAAGGTGTAACCATGTACAACAGAATTCCAAATGATGTGGAAAATTCTGGAAGTCTTGATATTTTTTAAATTAGGCTGAAGAAGCACCTCTGTACAAACATATTGTGATATCATTTTTTTATTTTTTTTATGTAGTGTATGTTCTGCATGTTTGTTCATTTTGCTACATATGTTCCTTTGTGAGTACCTATATACATATTTTTTACATATTTCATATTTTTATATTATTATATTTTTTTATATCTTTACTTTTTTATAATTAATATATATATATAATATAATATTAGGTTCAATAATTTTTTTTTTTTTTTTTTTAAAATTAATTTCAAAATATACTCACTAACATGAAAATATTAAAAATTAGATTCAAAGAGTGAAATTAGACGTTGCTTTTATGAATGAAAAATTGTAAGGATAGACAGTGTCAATTGAATTTTTACAAAATGCCAAAAAAAAATATATACAGATGGAAAAATTCAAAGGGGATTATTATTTGAATTCCGTTCATTTTGTTTTTGAAAAATATGAGTGTAAATAGAACTCTGATCGTCAATAACTTTTTTTTTATTAATTATGTTATGTTTATTTTCGGTAATATGAACCATTTAAAAAAAAAGTATTTTACACAGAACACTTTCAAAATCCAAAATTTCTGAATTATTATAATCTATACGATGATCATCATCAATAGAATGACTGGATAGAGCACAAGATCTCATAAACCTCCCACAATCACTCTTGTGGCCTGTGATCATATCTTTAAATAATTGTTTTGTTTGACCAATGTAAACTTTAGCACAATCAATACATGGTATTTCATAAACAATATTTGATTGGAACTCCTTTGGAATTGGTGTTTTCAATTTAGTATGGAGATTGGAAATTGTTTTTATGTTAGTTTCAGCTATTTTTATATTTTTGTTATGAAGTTATCAACTTTGGAGTCAAATGTTGAATATGAGGTGAACTTTTATAAGTTATTCTATTTATGTTGCTGTTATTTGGCGAATTCAGAAATGGAAAAATGTTATATTATGTAGTACTGAAAATAATTTTATTCGCAGAAGAATTTGGGTATGAATTTTCGAAAATTATGATTTTAAGTTCATGCAAACACTCCATTCCCAGAGAGGGATGAGTTGATATCTCTACTGTTGTTTTCATATTGCTAATAACATCAATTTGAATATTTTTCGGGTAAGATGAATGGTAATTCATTAGTCTACTGCTTTCTATGGGTTTTTTGTACCACTTCTCATCAAATATCATGTATGATGAATCAAATATAAAATCAATAACATCCATAAAAGTTTTCCTATCAAAAATACAGCAATTAAAAATAATATCACATTCATTTTCCATGCTAATTTTGACTGAATTGAGTGTTAGATTAGTATAATATGATACTACATCTGAACTTATGATAATATAACCTTCAGGTAAAGTTATTGATGAATTCAATGAATTTGAAAGAATCTTCAACAAAGTAAGGATTGTTAGTGTCATAAGAATCAGTAAAAAAATTTGTGATATATTAAATTATTTCACCGATCGGAGAATTAATTGAAGATGTTAATGGTCTCATTGATAATATAGGTTCATGGATTTTAGGAAGAGTATAGAACCTTGGTGCTGCAGCGTTCTTAAGTTTTTGCAGTTATTTCATCTTTTTTTCTTTTGGGTTTCAAAGAACTCACAATTTTATTAGCTTTTTGTTGAATAGTTGAAGTGGGATCTCTTTTCAATTCTTTATGGTATTTTTTATCGTTTGGTAATAATTCACTTTTATTTTTCTGTTCATTTTTATACATGATAACTGTTACATTGCCTTTGTCACTAGCTATCAAGCAAATTTCTGGGTGTTCTTCCAGAGAAAATTTCAGTTTTTTCAAAAAATCTATTCAAATGGTCAGTGGTTCCTTGGTTATTGTTGATGAAATTATTAATGATAGCTGAGTTCTGTACAAATTTTGTTGATCATCATCGAATCCCTGGATAATATCTTCTAAACTGGTGAAAGTAAAGAATCTGATCTTATATCTTCATTTTCAAGGCACATACTAAATTTAGGACCTATAGATAAGAATTGTTGTATATCTAAATGAATTCTTGAACCATTTTTTTTTAAATTTGATTTTATATATTTCATTACATTTGAGTTCTTCGAATTTATGAGATTTTTTTGTTTGATTTCATTAAAGCTATTATTATATTTAATATTCATTTTACGTCAATATTCATTTATGATATTGTGGGGTAATGAATTATATAATTCATTTTTAATTTTAGAAAAATTTTGAGTAACTTTATTCAAATCACATACTGTAATACTAATCTCTAGATTCAAAATTTTTAATTTGAGTTTGAAATTGAAGTTGTGTATTTGGCGTCAATGAGACGTTATACCTTCAATTAATTGACAATTAAGAATGCTGTAGCAACAAGGTTCTATACTCTTCCTGAAATCCATGAACTTTCAGTATCAAAAATTTTGATGTTAGGAAGAATCTTTATTATGTTGAAGATTATTTCAAATTCAGTGAATTCATCAATAATTACCTTTACCTGAAGGTTATATTATCATAAGTTTGGATGTAGTATCACTTTTCACAAATGTACCACTCAATTTAGTTAAAATTGGCTAGAAAATAAGTGTAATATTATTTCTAATTTCTGTATTTTTGATAAAAAAAATTCATGGATGTAACTGGACTAACGGGAAGAGGGACAAAGGAATTAAAACTATTTCTTTGGCGCTGACGTTTCGGAATCTATTTTTGTTCCTTTTTCAAAGCTGAAAACACACAGTTTGCGATAAACATTATTGAAAAAAATATATACATCCATAACATACCTTTAAAGTCAAGTTTTTCCTTTGATGGATACACCATACGTAAAAATGTTGAATAATGAGCGTTGATACAGGCCCCAGTCGACAAATTAAAATAGCACTGGAACATTATTGTACAAAACAACATTCACAATAGACAACAAACGTGAGACTAACCATCCCAATGTAAAACAAATGAGTACGAACACAGCAAAAACACCTTGTTCGCAGTGACCACCACAACAATGTTTTTTTTTTTGGGGGGGTTCCTCAGCGAGATGTTTTTCAATATATAAATAGGGAGGCCTACAACTAATGGATATATCGACATTCTATAATATTATATTATTGTAATCTCCTTTTTTAACCGTTCTAAAATGTGTGTAAATTTAAGTCAGGTTCTGGGTATCCTTCTTAAGATTCATACAATCACTGTTTAAATTTATTTGTATCATTTCACTCAACAATCTTTTTGAGTAGTTGCTCTCTCTTTCTAAAATTTCAATAGCATCAAAATTGAAATTGCAACCAGATTCAAAATGGTGCAGGGCAAGTACCGTTTTTTCTTTTTGTTCACTTCATAACAGTCGTATTTATGTTGATAAGTTTTATCTTTTATTAACTGCCCAGTCATTACATTTTCCACAATTGCAAGGAACCCTGTACACAATGTTTGATTCCAGTTACAGTGTTCCTTGCAATTCTGGAAAATGTAATATTGGACAGACTCAGCAGTTTATAAAAAATAGAATTTTTGAACATAAATACGACTGTTATGAAGTGAAGAAGAAGAAAAAACGACACTTGCCCTGCACCATTTTGAATCTGGTTGCAATATTAATTTTGATGCTGTTAAAATTCCAAAAAGAGAGAACAACCACTCAAAAAGATTGTTGGGTGAAATTATACAAATAAATTCAAACAGTGATTGTGTAAATCTTAAAACGGATACCCAGAACCTGACAAAAATTTTCACACATATTTCAGAACGGTTCGAGAAAAGAGATTACAATAATATAATATTATAGAATGTCAATATATCCAGTAGTTGTAGGCCTCCCTGTTTATATACTGAAACACATCTCGCTCAGAATTCCCAAAAAAAAGATCAGTGGTCACTGCGAACAAGGTGTTATTGCTGTGGTCGTACTTATTTGTTTTACATTGGGATGGTTAGTCTCACGTTTGTTGTCTATTGTGAATGTTGTTTTGTACAATAATGTGCCAGTGCTATTTTAATTTGTCGACAACAGCCCGTATGAATGCTCATTATTCAAAATTTTTGCGTTTGGTGTATCCATCATAGAAAAAACTTGACTTTGAAGATATGTTATAGATGTAGATAATTTTTTCAATAATGTTTATCGCAAACTGTTTCCAGCTTTGAAAAAGGAACAAAAATAGATTCCGAAACGTCAGCGCCAAAGAAATAGTTTTAATTCCTTTGTCCCTATTCCCGTTAGTCAACCTCTTAATTTCATGGATGTTAATGATTAAACAAATTTTGGACACTCCTATGGGTTCAAATATTTCACTAATTTTGTCTAGTTTTGTACTAGATGATCTTCTTGATGACTGTTCAAAACAAGTAAACTTCGAGATCCCTTCCATGAAAAGGTATGTAGATGATATCATTCTTTCCGTTTCTCAACTGAAATTCGAAGAGATTCTTAATATATTTAATTCATATGATGATAACATACAATTCACAGTAGAAAAATAAAACCATAATTCAGTTCCATTCCTTGTCATGAAATTGATCACAAGGTGATACAGAGAACCCATAGAAAGGAGTATACTGATGAATTACCATTCATATCACCCAAACAATATTTGAATTAATGTTATTATCAATATGAAAACAAGAGTAGAGAAATTAACACATCCCTCTTTGAGAATAGAGTGTTTGAATGAACTAAAAATCATACTTGTTGATCATTCATACCCAAATTATTTTCAGTACTCCATCATATAACATTCTTCCAATTCTTAGTTTGCCAAATAACATAAATAGAATAACTTATAAAAGTTGACCTCATATTCAACATTTGTCTCCAAAGTTGATAACTTAATAACAAAAGGGAAACATTCTCAATTGAATATTGATAGAAATATTTTTCTGTGAATTGAAAAATCCACGATCAAAATTCATTTTGATCGTGGATTTTTCAATTCACAGAAAAATCTTTCTATCAATATTCAATTGAGAATGTTTCCCTTTTCAACATGAATACCCCACAAGAGGTTATCTTGACGATGGAAGATAGTGACTAAAGTTTATCTTTCAGTCGCAGATGATTCCACATCTGATTTTATGAACATCTTGTTTATATTTTCAACAAATCAATTTAATAACCAAAATATAAAAATAGCTAAAACTAACATAAAACCAATTTCCAATCTCCATACTAAATTGAAAACACCAATTCCAAAGAAGTTCCAATCAAATATTGTTTATGAAATACCATATATTGATTGTACTGAAGTTTACGTTGGTCAAAAAAACAATTATTTAAAAATAGAATCACAGACCACAAGAATGATTTTAGAAGGTTTATAAGATCTCCTACTTTATCCAGTCACTAAATTGATGAGGATCATCGTATAGATTATCATAATTCAGATTTTTTTTATTTTAAAAGTGTAAAATAGTACATATTAACAAAAATAAATATAACATCATCAATACATAAACAGATATTGACGATCAGAGTTCTATTTATACTTATATTTTTCATAAACAAAATGAACTGAATTCAAATAATAATCCTCTTTAAATTTTTCCATCCGTACATTTTGTTTTTTGACGTTTAAAAAAAAGCCAATTGTCACTGTCTATATCCGTACAATTTTTCATTTATAAAAGAAACGTCTAATGGCACTCTTTGAATCTAACTTCTAATATTTTCATGTTAGTGAGAATATTTTGTAATCATATAGATAAGATAATAAACATTATCGAAAGCTCAACTGAAAAAACGAACATACCTGACTGCTTCCCAAATAAAAATGATTTCCCCATATATATTTATATATATATATATATATATATATATATATATATATATATATATAAAAGAGAGTAATATCGAGGGGACTGTTAAAAACAAATGGAAGGAATTCAATGGACATAGCCGTTGATTTGTCGTTTTCTACCAAGTGTTGTTCATCCTCGCACTTCTCCACCGTACTGATGAGGGCCGAGAGCCCGAAACACGTGTCTACGGTTAACACTTTTCTCTGAGGGCTATGTCCATTAAATTCCTTATATATATATATATATATATAATATATATATATATATATATATATATATATATATATATATATATATATATATATAATATATATATATATATATATATATATATGTATATATATAGGGTGTTAGTGAATAAGTGCGACAAACTTCAGGTGGTGATTCAGCATGAAAAAATAATCACAGTTTGCAATATAACTTTTGTCCGCCAATGCTTCTTAGATACGGGGTGTTAAATTTTCTCTTAAACGCTGACTATTTATTTATTGCTCTGAAACCGCTAGAAGTATGCAAATTAAATTTGGTGAGTTTCAAAAAGTAGTAATGGCGCATTTTTTGACATGCCATTGAAAAATTTATTGTCATCATTGGCTTGCATACGGGTAATGATCTCAATTTTTTCAGAGGAAAAAATGGTACGCCACAGAGATATTAAGAAACAAAACTATTTTTGAAATTTTCGTTCAATTTGCGACAAAAAATCGCCTTTTCGTATAGGGCGCCATTTTTATGCAAGAAAATGAAACATCTTAACGCATATTTGTCATTACTTTAATACATTATCTAGTAGCGATGCTAGTAGCATACTGTCAACATACTGTTAAATACGAATATTTCAACGAAATGTCAAATTAGCGTTTCTTTATTTTCAAGCTTTTAGTTTGGTATAACATTAATGATAATAAGTAATTAATTTTTCGTTTATCGAAAAGAATGGAAAATGATACAAATGCGGAATTGTCAGACATGCATTTTGTCTATGGTCGAAGTAATGGAAATGTCGGCAAGCTCGACGATTGTATGCTGAGTTGTATCCAGGCCGTAGGGTACCCCATCACACAATATTTGCTCGTCTTCACCAACGTTTGCGCGAAAATGGTACATTTAAGAAACAAACGGCTGACTACGGGCGCCCTCGGGGGAAGTACAAACTGTGCAACTAGAAGAAGCAATTTTCGAGTTGATTGCGGAGTCGCCTGAAACAAGTACCTACTCGAAAAATTGCCAACATGCTGAATGTAAGCAACTTCACTGTATTTAAAATTCTTAAAAAACAGCAATTATATGCGTTTCATATTCAACGTGTGCAAGCTCCACTACCTAGAGACTTTTTTCCGCGCCTAGTATTTTGCCATTGGATTCTTCATCAAATCACTCGAATTCCAAATTTTTTTAATTGCGTTTTGTTTACTGACGGGGCTAATTTTGGACGACAGTGTATACGAAATTTCCATAACAATCACCTCTGTTCTAAGGAAAATCCACATGGAATCTTTGAAGCTCATATTCAACATCAGTTTTCAGTAAATGTATGGCTTGGTGTACTTGATGATCATTTAATCGATCCATATTTCCTACCACAACGACTAACAGGCGACTCCTACCTTAATTTCCTATAGGAAGAGTTACCTGTTCTTCTTGAAAAAATTCCTCTACAGCTGAGAGAACACTTCCGGTTCATTCTCCAGTTCATTTTAGCATCATTGTACGTAATCACTCAGATACAGTATATCCAAACCGTTGGATAGGTAGGGGAGGTATAGAACATTGGCCTGCTCGATCTCCGGATTTAAATCCTCTAGGTTTGGCATTTGGGGTTTTCTTAGGTCATTAGTTTATTCCACTTCCGTCGAAAATGTTGAGGATCTGAGGAATCGAATTATAGCCGGCTGTGAGACAATAAGAAATACACCAGGAATATTTGCGCCAATACGACAATCAATGAGGCGAAGAGTTGAATCTCGTATCACGTCTGAGGGAGGTCATTTTGAACATTTGTTGTAGCTTTGCGCCTATTTATTTATAAGTTTAATTTTCTGTTATTGTTCTGGTTTAACGTAAGTGTATTAGATAGTTCTTGATAATGTATCAAAGAAAAATACGCGTTGTTTAATTTTTTTGCATAAAAACGGCGCCCCATACAAAAAAAAGACAGGAGAAATTTTTTGTCACAAATTGAACGAGGAATTCAATAATGGAATATCTCTGTGGCGTACCATTCTTTTCTTGAAAAAAAATTGATATCAGTATATGCGCGCAGTATATGCGCGCCAATAATGAACATAAAATTCTCAATTGCATGTCAAAAATGCGCAATAACTACTTCTTGAAACTCACCAAAATTGATTCGCATACCTCGACCAGTTTCAAAGCAATAAATAAATAGTCGGTTTTCAAGAAAAACTTCAACGAAGCATTTGCGGACAAAAGTTATTTAGCAAACTGTAATTATCTTTCCATGCCGAATCACCCCCTGAAGTTTGTCGCACTTATTCACTAACACCCTGTATATATAGAGGAATGGAACCAACAAAATGATTCAAAACTCTGTGAAATCTACATATTGATGATGATTCAGCCCAATAGCTTTGACGTTGTGGCGATGGACACACACAACTCATAGAGTCGTAAATATATGTACATGGTCATTCATCAAAATAAATTATAATGCAATTAGATAACTGATAATATTCAGAAGAAGTTGAAATCCAATTATCCCTTTCGTTCGAGAATTGCCAGAATCTAATACCGCAAAAGTCTATTGTATTCCATCGAGGGTACATTTGTCACTCACTCACGCAGAAGATATGGAGATTATAAAATGACACCCAGTATTACCATCAGCAATGCAAATACTAAAGAAAAATTTGAATAATATATTAATTGTTATTCAACTAGCTATATTTATTCATCTATTGATATCGTTCTGACCAATCGTTGCTACTTATAAGCCATCATTAATGAATAATTATCTCGTGTAAATTGCAATCGATTACCAAGTGTTTACTGATCGATATTCATCTACTTTGGGAGATCTATTGACTCATCATTTGTGCAATTCATAGTCCATCGATACAAAAAAATATAGCAATAGAACGTACTCAAAATTTGAGGCACATGTTTGTATATGAAACTAGTTTATGTTTCTTTTGAATAGACACATTACTTATAGGTGCGTTCCAACAATGGTGAGGCGATGTAAGGGGTGCAGAAGACAACTCAAGAGTTCTGATACCTCCAATCAAGTTAAATAGAAATGTTGTGATCAAACGATAATATTCCACAGGTAAGCTACCACTGTGGTTTTGTACCCAAATACCATTTCACCGGTTTGATAGGAAACGAACGCAACAATAAATAGGTACCTACTGTGTCAATTCAGATTAAACTGAAACGAGCTCCATTTACAAAAACGTTGAGAACGTTCTTTCACACTAGTTCATCATGTTGGTTAAACTAATTGGTATGACTATACATTGCAAAAATTATGAGTTATTTTGTCAATAGATCTTCCGGAGTAGATTATGAATATCGATCAGAAAGCACATTTCAATTGTACAGTGTTCCTATCTCGATCAAATGCAATTCACGCGAAATATTCATTCATTTTCGGATTAATTTTAAAATATGATTTTCTCAAAGTTTTGTGACCTGATTAAACTGTAAATTCTCTTGGGGTGAGGCCAATAACTGTTGATTGTCTACCGACGTTTCGACTTCCATGAAGTCATCTTCGGGGTCCTACAATATAAAATAGAAATATAAAAGATTGAAGTGGTGATCACAAAATAATGTAACAAAACTAAGTTGAGTACATCCCCATTCATCTCGCACATGCTAGACGAGGCAGTTGTTGGGACTTTCCGATGACGTCATAGAATCATCGAGATATTTTCACTAGACGCGCAAAGGTTCGGGAAGGTAATAACAAGGATATATAGAGTTTGTGCGACTCATGGAAGCACATTAATAGTGAATCATACATTGCAAGTATTAGTTCATATTATCGAGTTCAAGTCTATCTAGTGCATTGCGCGGTACATTTCAGTTGTTAGCTCTGTATTTTATTTTCAGAGTGCATTATTGTGTTGGGATTTTCGAGAATTGTTTTAATAAAAAGACGGACCCAGTTTCGTCACAATAAGAATCATAGGCAGTAACAAAAAAAAATACAAATACATATGTAAACATATATATATATATATATATATATATATATATATATATATATATATATATATATATTGAAAGCTTGTACTTGTC
This sequence comes from Gonioctena quinquepunctata, assembly GCA_018342105.1. Classification (NCBI taxonomy): domain Eukaryota; kingdom Metazoa; phylum Arthropoda; class Insecta; order Coleoptera; family Chrysomelidae; genus Gonioctena; species Gonioctena quinquepunctata. The sequence continues at coordinate 63,212 of JAFIRS010004060.1, forward strand.
TCAGGATATTTGCGGCTGAGCTACAGTGAAGATGGGGAGGTTTGTTAAGTAGTCACTGACATTGTTAAAGTTAAAAATGGGCGCCAGGTAAATCCATTTCCCTCCAAATATTCAATATTGGTCTAGTTTAAACTCCAATTCAATAATGGATTGAAACACAAAAAAAAAAATACGAAGTATGACTCAAAGGAATTTATTTACGGTACAACAAAAATCTGTATCTGTAAGTACACATTAACACAAAAGAAAGCTGAATTTAGGCACATCAAATACTCCAAGTTTTCAAGCGCAAGCATAACATCCGAACACGGATACCATTAAATGTTACATGTGTATCCAAATACCAAAATACCAACTGTCAAAGTAACGAAGAATCAAGTATCAGAACTTTTTAACAAAAAATTGAACCGACGAAATACGGAACTGAAAAGTGAAAAATAAAATAAACTTTCTCAGTCTCAATAACTGAGCTCCTGAACTAATGCAAGTAACTAATTTTGAGTCGGCGCGGTGACATTCTGATAATTTTTTTGAAGTAATTTAATGATCTTTGTTGATTGTTCTATTGGCGCCGAGTCAAAATTAGTTACTTGCATGTTTAGGACCTCAGTTATCAAGACTAAGAAGGTTTATTTTATTTCTTACTTTTCAGTTCCGTATTTCGTCGGTTCAATTTTTTAAAAAGTTTTTATTTTTAATTTTTTTGTGGCTGTTATCTACTTATTACTACCTACTTGTTTTTTTATTACTTCCAAAGTACTTACCCACCTCACTTCAACTATCACCAGTTAAATGATATGATTATCTAATTCTACTATTCGTTGTAATATAAATTATTTCTGTTATTCTGGTTAGTTTATTTCATTACTTTGTATATCTTTCCATCCTCCATAGAATACAACAGACAGATGTAGAACAGATGTAGGACAAAAATAATGACAGTAGCGATCTAATATATGTGTGCTAATGTTCACAAGTGAAAAATCAATTATACCCTATTTTTCTACCTGCAAGGGTGAATGATTCCATTCAAAATCAACTATGAGATATACCCTATCTATTAAAAAAGGAATCATCCAAATCGAAGAACCCAGTACAAAGTTATGCCTGATAGAATCGGTTAACGGACCAGAATTCAAAGGGTGAGTGATCCATATCCTTCATTTTGCTACCCTCAGGGGTGGATTCCATGTTTTATATTCAAACGGGACCAATTTCGAAGTACACCCTATCCACTGAAAAAATAATGATCGGAATCGGACGTCTCAGTAAAAAGTTATGCGTGATCATACATTAAAAAAAAATTTACGCGTCGACTAGAGAACCTCCTCCTTTTTGGTTTCGTCGGTTAAAAAAAGCATGTATCAAGAATCAAAATATCAACTTATTGATGTACCAAAAATATCAAAGTATCAAGAATGGAACTATCGAATATCGAAACATCAAATTATCAAAGTATCCAACAGTAGACACTATACAAATCGAATAAGCGCCAGCCAAACACTTCATATTCATACCTATATACTAGGAGCCGGGCAAAATATCAAATGGTGATAGCACTAAGAATTACGGAGCGGTTGCAGAAGTTAAAAGGTTCATACAACAATTAATACCCTGAAAAGTACTATAAGCGTCTCTTAGGCTTCAGGTCATCTCAAATTTCATTCAAAAATGGCTGCAGCAATGAAAAACAATGAATATAGTGCCTCATAACATATGCACCATACCGCATGAGAGATAATATATATCAACAGCATGTTCAACAAGATGAGTAAAACAATAACGATTGAAGCATGAAACAACAATGATACGCAATAAATGTGAGCAATAGCGCATTGGTGATAATATCTTGGTGAAACATACTGACACGCAAGTATAAACAACAAATCGTAAACAACAAGCAATATAAAAACAAGATTTCAAAAACAACAATTTACTTGGGTGATCCAATTCAAAGATGGAACCTCTTGATGTGTTTTATCCTAATAGGGCATCATCGTTCATCGTCTTGAAAATCCTGGCAATAATTCCCTTGTGGAATCACCCTGTAGATGAAGGATTGCATTCTATCAGCAATGGGGATTAGTCACCCTGTAGACTATGAAGTGGATCACCCTGTACTCCCAAGTACTCAAAGGACCATGGGCCTTCCTCAAGAAGTGTGTGAAAAACCAAAACCTGGAACCAGAATCCGAACCATGAACCAACATCCAAGACCAGAATCCAGGAACCCAAAGGGACAATTAGCCTTCCTCAAGAAGTATGTGGAAAACCAAAACCCAAAGTCCAAAAAAATTCAAAGGTCCAAAAAAAAAAAAACCTTTGGAAGGAAAAAATTTAATTATAGCCACGCGAAAAATAAGTCCTATACCACCCAAAAAAATCACAACGGTATATGATTATGGAAAATGAAAATTCATCATGATATATCAACCCCAAATTGGCATTGATTTAATTGAATCACCCTTTATCAGAATAACTATGAAAGGAATGAAATATTCAACTCCTAAACACTAGAGCATTCAGAATCATTATAATTCACTCTAGTGATCGTATCACTAGATGAAAATGACCTGTCCATCAGATAAAATTAACCAATTATCGAATGGTCGGTTGGAATAATGATGGTTATTCCAATCTATCATTTCAGAATGAACTTCGACTCCTAAAGTGGAATCATATACACATGATTAATTTCAAAAAATCCACCCACTTCACTAGATGAAATGTTTCACTGGCAGCACCACCCTAAATGGAAATTCAGTGACATTGGAACATAAACATAAACTGGCTTTCGGATACAAAAAAATTATGTACCATCACACAGAATTTCTTGAGGTCAATTTAAAATCAATATACCCTGGCCGATAGGGATTTTTCCCTTGGCACACTACCACGAAACTGCGTCTCGCAGTTGGAAGATTCCCGTTGAACCATACACACTCGGCCTCATAGGGAAAATCATGTTTTACTCATGGCACCCAATAAAAGGATTTTCGAAGCCTTGTAAGGTATCGGTGGGGACAACGCATACCTGATAAGTTTGATGTAACATGTCCCAGGAGCCCGACAAACAGGTCGGCATGGTGTAGCATTTCAAATCCTCCAAAAAGTGCAAATATGGATAGATATCAACAAATATGTCCGCGGGCACAACCAGTCTATCCGTAATTCGCTGAATTTGGTTTGAAAAGTCCCAATGAAAGATGATTCGAAGATCACAGATTTTTCAGAACCAAATGACATACGCACACTCTCAAGATACAAATGACAGAAAACTAAGTTTTCCCTTTGACATCGAACAAATGACCAATCAACTTCGACCACATCAAACATAGTTTGCACACTCGCCTGAAGATGCCGTTCCTTCAGAGATTCCATCGGGAGCTAGAACCTCTTTTTGAGTTTTTCCCATCCCATCTAGTGTTCCATCTCGTGAAATAGGCAACATATGCCCTTCAACATGATGAACCCATGATAACGGACACGTACGATAAAATAGAAGATATTCTTTCTCCAACCATTGATGGCAGCGGCGTCAAGTCTAGAGAAATAACACCTGGATGCTTGGCAACATTGTATCTCTGACCATCGAGATTCGATAAAGCGAAAACCATCTCAGAGTTGGCGAGAAACAGTGGCGTATCACAATATCATTCCCTAAACATACTATGATGTTCAAATGAAATGAAAGTTTTATACAATAAAATTCCAGAGGAGAATGTTCTAAGGTCAAAAATGAACATAATAATATACATACACATACATACAAACATGTATATTGAGTGCTTCTTCTTCACCTTCTTCGCACAAGGTGGGCTGGTTCCGAAGAACCCCGTACACGTAGGCCTCTCTATTTGGGCCCATTGTGCGCCCACTTGTTCTGAGAAACTCAGCTGGGCATGCCAATTTCTTTGACAAAATTCAGCAGCTTCCTCAGCTGAATCTCCTTGACGTCCTCTGGGTTCAGAATTATGCTCCCAAGGTTGATCTCCCTCTGGTGCACCAAGGCTGGGCACTCAGTGAGGATGTGCGACGATGTCTCGTCATCTTCCAGGCACCATACACATAGGGGATCATCTGTGATCCCGATGAGCTCCATGTGCCTGTTCAGGTGATTATGTCCCGTTAGGAGCCCAGTCACAGTCTTGATGTCCCGTCTGTTAAGTGACAGTATCTCTTTAGACATTATTTTCCTTGGCTCCTTTATGTGGAGCTTTGATTGCCTCATGCCTGGTGCCTCATGCCATGTTTTAAGGAACTGCTTTTGTAGCAGTTCCTCCATGTTTAAGATTGCCAGGCTGCTGGGTATTCCCAGGATGGGTTCAGGTCCAATTGGGGTCTTTCCCGATCCTATCTTGGCTAATCTGTCAGCATCATCGTTCCCAGGGACACTTGAGTGTTCCGGGACCCATATGAGGCTGACTTTCTATGGCGTTTCTACACTCGGACACCAGTTTGGATACAATCCTATTTCCGCCTAACTCCATAATAGCAGCTTTGCTGTTCGAGTAGATGGCAGTAGGCCATCGACTTTTATTGTCGAGATTTTCCTGGACACAGGTGAGTGTATACTTCAGCCTGGAACACTGAGGCATATTTGCCTGAAGGAACTGAGATTTCTCTCTTTGTTCCTTCTTTGTAGACCCCTGTGCCGGACATTCCCCCAAATCTTGATCCATCTGTGTACCAGGTTGATCCTTGGTTTGGGGGTCTGTCAGGCGCATTGTCTTTCCATTCCTCCCTTGTGGGGATGGTTATAGTGGGTCCTTTTCTGAAATCCAGAACAGGCGGGGTGCTGTCTCTTTCCATTAATAGGACTGGACATCCTTCCTTTGCCCTGTTCCAGATAGCTGAGTGTCCATGGTCTGCCTCAGTACCGATCCATTGGCTTGCGCCTTTGAGTCTGTATGCAGCACGCATGGCTTCATGCTCAATGACAAGGTGCAGAGGTGGTAGTCCTAGTAGAACTTCTAGAGCTCTAGTAGGCGTGGTCCTCATGGCAGCTGTTATTCCTAGACAAGCCAGTCGTTGTACTTTATCAAGTTCATTTCTGGACTTGCCCTCTGTAGTACCAGTCCACCAAATGATGGATCCATACGTTAGTATCGGGCGAATGATCGCCGTGTATATCCAGTGTAGGGTTTTGGGTGTCACCACGTGTTGCCGAAGGCTCTTCTGCTTGCCCAGTAGGAGCAGGTAGCCTTCTTGGTTCGATTTTCAATCTGTTCGTTCCATGTTAGCTTGGAGTCTATGATGACTCCAAGGTGTTTGGTCGACGCTTTATACGGAAGTGGTCTTCCTGAGATTAGTATCTCTGGAAGAGTTCCCATTTTGCGTTTCTTGGTGAAGAGTACCAAGTCTGCTTTTTCCGGGTTGACTCTCAGCCCCCCGGCAGAACACCACTGTTCTACTCTGCCAAGAGCTTTCATAATGTTTTCTCCTAGCAGGTTTACCGGTTGGTCTTGAGCCAAGTCATCTGCATACGCTTGTGTATACAGTCCTGACTCATTCAGTTCTGTAAGAAGCTCGTTTACTACTAGGCCCCATAAAAGGGGTGATAAAACTCCTCCTTGTGGACACCCCCTTGATACCTTGGCAGCTACGGTTCTCCCGTTCAATTCTGCTGTTACCACTCGTTGTGATAGCATAGCTTTGATCCACCTAATAAGGGTGGGATCGATTCCGTGCCGCGCCGCAGCGTGGCAGATAGATTCAAATGACGTATTGTCAAAAGCTCCTTCAATGTCGATGAAGACCCCCATTGCGGATTGTCCACTGGTCAATACTCTCTCTATCCTATATACAAGGTGGTGGAGAGCTGTGTCCGTGGACTTTCCTGTTTGATAGGCATATTGTTGCTTGTGCAGTGGGTTGCACTGCAGCGATTGTTCTCTGATGTGCCGATCTACCAGCCTTTCGAGCGTTTTCATGAGAAAGGATGTAAGGCTGATAGGTCGGTACGCCTTGGCCTGGGAGTAGTCGGTTTTCCCAGGTTTCGGAATAAATACGATCTTTACTGGCCTCCATGCCTCTGGTATGTAGCCCAGGGCCAGACATGATCAAAATATTCTCATGAAAGGGCTCGTCCTCAAGGGCGGTCCCTCTTGGGGAGAGCCGGAAATATGCCTCCTCCTGGTGATTTGAAAGGTGAGAAGGATTTTATAGCCCATCTTACCTTCTCATACGTTACCACTCTTGAGGCCGTTTTGTAGTCCATCTGAGATTTTCTCATAGGGCTCGTCCTCAAGGGTGGCAGAGGGGTCGGTTCTGATTCAGGGAAGTGTGTGGAGATCAGGTGTTGTAAAGTCTCCTCCGCTAATGTATTTTCCTTCCCATCAGGTAGGGACAGTGTACCCACTCCCTTCCCCGGATCTTTTGAAAGAATTTTGCAGAGCCTTGCTGCTGAGGACATTGTGTTAATGTTCCCGCAGAAGGCACGCCAACTATCTCTTTGGGATTGCCGTATGGCTTTTTTGTACTCTCTCTGGGCAGATCTATAGTTGTCCCAGTGGAGTGGTACCTGCGTTCTTTTTGCCTTGTTTAGAAGCCTTCTTGTTTTCCTCCGGTGGTCCTCGATTTCCGAGTTCCACCAGGGCGTTCTTGCATTGTCTGTCCTCTCTTTGAGAGGGCAGCTGTTTTCGTACGAGGAAGCTATCGCCTTGTATATTGAGTGCCCTCACGTATTTATACAGTACATAATATGTAGGAAACAAAATGATTTTATACCTACGTGAACATAGAAATGATAAAAAAATTAAAATAATTGGGACATTCACATATCTGTTTCCTCCCTCTCCATGATAATGTTAGGAGAGATTCATCTCAAATCAAGGTACCAACTGGAACTTGCAAAGACTTTCCTCTGTTTTTCTGAATAAGTAATTTTTTCTTTTTGTTTTTTATATAAATCGATAAGTTTTATGAGACCCATAGGCGTCCAAAATATGTTATTCTACTGAATATGGGGAATTACCCTTTGTTAGGATGTCTAAAAACCCTGGTGTATGCAAAATATGTGGGATCAAACGTGCGACAGATATGGCCCGCTTGATTTCTCAGATCACAGCTAGTTTCGAATGATTGCTGAGTATGGCGACACCAACACTCTCCTAAGAAATTTATTGGGACAATGACTGGTACATGGGGTCCTCGTTGGATTTCAAACACATTTTCTCATTAACATGTTTCGATATCTTGTCAATTTGACCCATTTTTCAGCACCACAGACAACTTTTTTAAAATTCCCGCCAAATCTAGGAAAACGTGATATGAGTCGAAACGGATTTTTCAGACATGCAGAAACAAACCGCCATTAGAGTTTTTCAGAAATTTCAGTAACAATTTTTTTTCAACTTTATGACGGACACTTTATGATGGACACTGTATGATTCTAATCGAGAATATTTATGATATTGAGGATTAGCCATTAGGAATTTATGAGGAATGAGATCAAGTAGAAAGAAGAGTATATCCACCTGTTGATCTTCAGTAAAACAAATTCAACAAAGGAGAATTATTCAAGCTGATCTGGTTATCAAGCAAAAATTTATAAATTTTTAGACTTTCTAGATGGTCAAGTTCATTACCTTTCTTTTCTGTATCTAATATTTCAATATCGTTAACAAAACAATGTTTTCCATTCAAGAGGTGAGTTCAAGAATTCAACAATAGTTTCTCTTCTTCTGATAAAGGACTAATAATGGGTAATCCCTGTAGTCCTTTATCAGCTGAAATATCTATAGACAATTTGGAGAAAAAAATCACAATAATCCTTCAATCAAACATTTCTTATATTGGTACAGGTATGTGGACGATATTTCAGTGTGCTTTGTGAAAACTGGAAGACAATAAGGAGTTGATTTGTTTGGAAATATGAACAGGTCATTCATAAAATCAGATTGTTTCTTCAGTGTTAGGGTCCTTTCAGAATATCTATTAGATGTAGTTCAATGTCCATCGTGGCTTTAGCCGTGGAAGTAGTTGTTTTCTGTTAGGCATTCACAAAAAATAACTTAATTCTTATCGTAGATTTTTCAATTCACAGAAAAATCTTTCTATTCGAAATTCAATTGAGAATGTTTCCCTTTTCAACAATTAGAAGCGTTTTTCGACTTTATCAATACAATTCACCCTTCAATTGAATTCACAAAAAAAATGAAAACAGACAATTCTTTAAACTTTTTAGACCTGACTGTAACAAAAATTGGTAATAAACATAACTTCCCAATTTTTCATAAACCTTTATATATCGTCATCACAATACACAGTACATCAACGTATCGTCACCAACATAAATTAGCCGCATTTAACAGTATGATAGACTGATTAATTAATATTCCGCTTTCAGAAGAACATTTCAACAAGGAATTAAATATAATTAAGAAAATTGTTATTAATAACGGTTATAATCCAAAGCTTATGAATAATATTTTTTCAAGAAAACTCAGAATGGAAGTGTTTCCTACTCAAAACAAAAAACACAATTTCAAAGTGATTAAATATTCAAGCCATCCTACCAAAAAAAATATCTACATTTTTGCGTAAAAATTACATTATTATCGCATATAAAACAGATATTATTTATGTACATTTATTGAGAACAATCAAGATAAAACCAAGACATTTGATAAATCTGGAGTATATAAATTAACTTGTGGCTCTTGTACATGTTTTTAGGTAGGTCAAACAGGCAGAACATTCAAAAAACGTTTTTCAGAACAAAGGAACTGTTTCGTCAATGGAAAAACAAATTCAACTTTTGCTACTACCTATTCACCGAAAAAAGGTTATAAACTCAACCTTCTAGAAAGTCTAGAAATTAATAAATGCAAAAAGTTGCAATTTTTGCTAAATGACCAGATGAACTTTAATAATTCTCCTATGTTGAATTTGTTTCACTGAAGATTAACTAGCTAATGGGTATAATCTCCATTCTACTTGATCTCATTCCTTATAAATACCTAATTAATAATTCTTAATATCATCAATATTCTCAATTAGATTCATATACCTGTTAATACCTGCCTTGACTGTTTAATATAATACATCGAGATTTTTGAGTTGGTGTTAGTAAGTTATAGCTGAATAAGTGTCGTGGTTTTGTAAACCCAGTTTAGTGAAAATCATTTAGTAAAGCGATTGTCTTTTGTAAACTTCAATATGGATTTTAATCCAATATTGTCCACGTCCATTCAAAACTTAATATAATCAACAAATTTTGGTGAAAATGGACCCACCTATTTGTTGTGCGAGGCTATGAAGCATATAAATCCTAACATCATTTCCAGAAACTCTTCTTTATTCAAACACTAAGTCTTGTAAAATTATCATGCACTTGAACAAGTTGTAAAGGTATAAATCACACAGTAAATAACATATAAATCATATAAAATGAACGATAATAAATTCTCGGTAAATATCTACATGTTGAGGCTATACCGCAGACTACATTTAATTATAGTAAGAATTTTAATCAATTAATGGCATGCGAGTTCTGTAGTATACACATATTAGAAAAATAAATGCATATGAAAAAAATTTATATATGTTATTCCAGATGAAACGTTTCTTTGTTAAGCGCCTCCAGAAATTCCAGAAAAGTGACTAGTAATTCCAGCCCCATTCTCTTCGACATCGCGCATTCCCTTTCAAATCACCGATATTGAAAATAAATGAAAACCTAAAGTATCCATCACTTCAATGCGAGTGAATCCTCATGCAATATCCATGAGGGGAAATAGCTATTTCTCTCCCATGTTTCACTCCTTGTAGGTTGTATTCCCTTTTCGTGACAACGTTAAACAAGTGCGTACCTCATATCTTTTTACCGCCAAACCTAAAGCTACAATTCCCTCAAGCAGAGAAAGCACCATTTTCCCCATTATTGTGTTTTCGTGAGAGACATTCGAATGATACGGACCACATTTAAAATACTAAAGGAGAACACGACTGTCATATAAACAATATTTCATGTTAGTCAAGTTGAAATGGGGAGAGAGTTGGGAACATTTGAATATCTGGAGAAACCAACGTCGTCTTTCATTTCATATAATTGAATTATGTAAGACATAAGTCGGGGAAGTTTTTAGAAATTGCTTTTGTATTAATTCAAATTGACAGTGTAGTTGCACATATAAACCAAATCATCCACCCAAATCATGCTCATTATTAGGCAACTTCAAGATCGATAGAATATTTCCAAGTAAAAAGTATAACTACGAATATACCAAAGAGAATATTGGACAAAAGTTATCATATAATGGAATACCAAAAGATATGTGTACAGATAATGCACTCTCCTTTATTACAAAAGAGTTTTAAATTTTTTTACGAGTTCTCGGGTTGATTACGATGTTGATTTGAAAATTCAACTATTGCATTATTGTAATATGGCATATTTAACTACCGAATAAATATCGGCCAGGCTTTTGCTTGGACGAAAATTCCGTACTAAATCAGACCTGCTGTTACCTTCAATCCGGAACCAAATGTCAAAGAAACACAGTTATCAGAAGCAGTATCATAATGAAATATGATGTAATCTTCAACCAAAGGAAAAAGGTTTAGGATTATTTTTTTTTTTTTGTAAAATTGTTTTTAGCCGCTTTCTTAGTTGTTTGACCAACCCTCAGAAGTTAATGAAAACTTGTACGAGTTAAGATCACGGGGACCTTACCTTTTATAATGGGATCCGAAACCACTCTTGGGACCTTGAAAAAATTTTTCACCAGCTGCGGGAATCGAACCCGCGCCAGGTGGAAACAGTTGACACAAGACCGACGCTCGTGACACTGAGCCACAAGCCCCGTATTATAGAGCGACTAAAGAAATAAGGTGCATGATTATGGTGCTGCATGAGTATGGTAAATAAAATACTTGAGTGGAAACGACAATTAAATCCAATGAAAAAATGTTAATCGAACTCGATGACCGATATACATAGGCCTGTGACACCAGAAGTAGCGTCATAGCAGATTCCAAAAATTTTTGTGAAAATTAACCGCAGAAAACCATACGAACAAAATGAGTCCGGTGTGATGAGGTTTCTCTTGCTGGAAGTATTTTTAATTGAATTAATTATCATTAAAAAACAATAATTTTCCACCGTTATCGCGGTAATTGATTTTAATTAGAGCATTTCATGGAAAGTTTCAAGGCTTTCAGAAAAATTTGGTATGACAACCTCAACTCTGCCGAAAATGTCTGTCATACCTATATGAAGGACTTGCTAGGTAACAAAGTTTTGCCGTTTTTGATTTCTTTTTTCATTTAGTTCGTTTTTGTGTATTTTTTCATAATACAAAAATCAATAAACAAAACCCCATTTGAAATGACGAGACTTACAAAGCAGACCAACTGATTTCAAAGAGATTTCAGATAATTCGTTTAGCACGATTTTGCAAGTTTTTCTTATAGTTGAAGAGCATTGTTTTGTCTTCACAAATGATAATGAGACAGTTGATCGAGTGCAAAATAAAAATTATGGATGCAACCATAAATACAATGTTCACAGAACTCCAAAATCCTCATCAAATCAGTAGAAACTGTTGTTCATTTGTCATGGAAATATCCACAAATTCGAAGGTTTAGTAATATGGATAAACATTCAGAAATTTGTCTCAATAATAATAAATCGGATCCGAGGAAAAATGTTTCTTCCAAAAATATCAATCTGTTAAGTTAACATATGTGAAAGAATCGTGAAAACATATTTCACTCAAAATATAAAGGCATCGGATAAAAAAGATGACCACACATTATTTTACAAACAAGAAATAAAAGGAATAGTAAATCAATTCATTGTATTCCCGGATGAGGAAGAGATGAGCATTATTATGAATCCATTAAATAATGAAAATTCATTAAAAAAAATATCAAATTCGTCCTGTAGTATCTTTTATCATAGCATCTCCACTGAAATTCCTTGATGATTCATCAAAGTGGTGAAATGTCTATACTCATTGGGTATAAAAATAGGTTCATAAATTATAGCAGAGTTAAAATGGGAATTCATTTTGAAGCAAAAGATAATATCCGTTTCTTTATGAATGAACTCACCACCTTCTACCATCATTCCATTTGCCAAATTACAATGGATATTGATTGTTTGTTGAACTGGAATGAATTTCTTCGTACTGTTTAATAATTTTAGTATTTCATGAGGGGAATAAATTTCGATTTCATTTCCATTTCTAACTAAATCAAATCCGAGTTTTTGTAAATATTGTTTAAGTGAAGTGTAATTATATTGTCCATCAGGAATAGCTGAATGTGTATCATTAATTTTTTTTTTGTAATATAATGTAATTAAATTTGTTGAATAGAAACCCAATAGACCAATTTTCAGATTGATCACAATAAAGGAAATACAAAAATTACTGCAGCATCCTCAACCTGTATTGACAATATTCTGACAAACCATCAACCAAATGAATATAATGTAGAAGTCATTGCACCTCATCACTCAGGCCATCTTAATCAAATTCATATTGCAAAAAATATCGAAGAGACCCCAGCAGTAACTACCTGAGAAAGACTGTTCGGCTGAAAGAATTGTATTACCTTTGTAACTCCCTTATAAATGGCCTTTTTTTAATTATTTGGATAAGGCCAGCTATTTGGCAAATAATTTCATAAATTTGATGATGCTCCATCTTAAAAACTGCTTTCCACTGAAAAAGTTTCATGTAAAGTCTAAACCATTTGTCAAATGGTACAACGACAACTTGATAACAATGAGAGAAACACTTTGCGCAATAGGAATTGTCAATACAACAAAAAATCCTGATGATTTTCGGGTTCTAAAAAGTCTGAAAACAGAGTACTGTGATGCCCTTATCAAGAATAGAAGGATCTCATATGACAATTTTCTCTCGTCTTCAAGCAATTATTCCAGAGATTGTTGGAAATTGAGAAATTTTTAATGCAATGAAAATCAGAATACACCACTGATTTCAATAAAGTCTTTTGTAATATAGCCGAAGATATCATTTCCAGATATAAATTCTGATATAACTTTCATGAAAAACATACCAACCCCCAGCAGCTCTTTTTATCTAGAGCCAGTTACTGAGAATGAAGTTCATAATGCCGTATTGTCGCTAAAGAATTATGCAGCGAGTGACATCTATGAACTAAATAGTAGGATACTTAAAGAAAATGTAGATACAATTACCCGTCACCTAACTGTTATTATCAACGATTGTTTCAAAGCTGGCGTTTTTGCTGATGCGTTCGAAATAATTTTCGTCCAATTCCTATTGTACCCATGCCAGCCAAAGTTATTTAAATCAATTTAGAGCACCGATTGTATGAATATTTTGAAAAAATCACCTATTTCACAATTCACAGTATGGTTTCCGGACTTGATGTTCAACAACCAAAGCTTGCTTGCTTGCTTGCTTTTTCTTTATGGCCCTATCCATTCCAGATAAACAGCCAGCTGACGGAAATCCACATCACCTAAGAACGTATTCTGTCGGCTTCGATTTCCCTTCCCTTCCACAACATAAAATGTATAATTTTTCGATGCACGTGGGACGGCTATCCAATAAAATGCGCGTTAATCGGCAATATGACGTTTCAAATATACTTTGTAAAGACCCCTTCTTCCGACAAATTTGTTGTCATCCAGCCTGGTTACTGGCGTAGAGAAGAAGGAAACTGATATTTTCACAATGCACGTTTGTCTACGGCAGGACATTCACATTTCACATGGTTGCACTTTTACAGGTTATTTCAGATGCAGTTAAATGCTTGGAAGAAGAGCGTCGTACCAATCTCACACTATGTGACCTTACCAAAGCATTCGACTGTGTATCGCATGACATATTGATTGGAAAACTTGAGATATATGGAATAAGAGGAATTCCACTAGCGCTTTTCAGTTCATACTTATCTATGAGAATTTTTTGGACAAACCACATACAGCACTTGAGCAAGAGACTATCAAGTGTATTGTTCATGCTTAGAAGAATGAAACCAGTCTTGAGCTTCGATGCTCTCAGGACAGCACATTCCTCTCTACTCCATGCACATATTTTCAGCTCAATAGTTATCTGGGAAGCATCTTTCCATGCCAATACAATTGTCGTACTTCAAAAGAAGGCTATAAGAATTCTAACAGATGCGGATAGACGGGATTCCTGTATTCCTCTTTTCATAAAATTTTAAATTGAGTGAGTTCCATGTTCTTCCATCAACAACTCTCTTCTGGAAATCCATTATAGAAGACATGCACTTAGAAAAAATCAGATTTTCATCGCTACCCAACTAGAACTGGTAACCTTTTGAGGACCCAGAAATTTAGACAGGAAAAATCACGCAATAACTCGCTAAACCTCAATCTCTTCAATAATTTACCTGATTATTTGAAAGACCTTCCCTACAACTCTTTTAAGATTCATACCAGAAAAAATTCTTGCACATTGCTTTTATTCCACGCAAGAATATCAAAATTTTTTATTCCCCGAAACCCTGAGAATGTTGAAATGACAGGACTGATATTATATGCCTATTCCTAATCACCTAATGTATTATTATATATTTTTTTATTTCATTTGTATCCACCTGAAAATTGTGTCTCATCAAATTTCAATGTGTTTGTTCCATTGTACCTCTCTATTTTCTTTTTTATATTCTATATAAAAATTGCTAAATATATTTTGAAAAATTTAAATTTAATTTCAAAAGTCAAACACAAGTCATATATATTATATAATAGCAACGTCTTCTACGAACTTCCTTCTCTGTAATATCAAAGCTGTTTCGTGATACAAACGTTGGAGTGGTTATAATAATGTACAACCCAACATAAAACATAAGAGTGATTGACGGTTAGGAAGAAACTCATGCGCAGTGGTTGAAGACTACAAAAAAAACGGTCACCAATTCGATTATGCAAATATTGAAAACTTTTTAACAAAAGATCAAACCGACGAAAAAAACAACTGGAAAACAAAAAATAAAATAAACCTTTTTAGTCTTAATGATAATTGAGCTCCTAAACTGATGTGAGTAACTCATTTTGAGTCGGCGCCAAACACACAATCATCGAAGATCCATATATTACTTTGAAGGAGCAATCAAAACGCTGCTGTGCATCACGCTGCCATCATTTTACGCTTTACCTAATTCAATTGCTATTTTTGTGGCGCCGACTCAAAATTAGTTATTCACATTAGTTTAGGAGCTCAATTATCATTAAGACTAAGAAGGTTTATTTTATTTTTGCTTTTTAGTAGATTATTTCGCCAGTTTAATTTTTTGTTGAAAAGTTTTTATTTTTCAGTTTTTTGTGGCTGAAATCTGCTAATTACTACCCACTTCATTTTTTATTACTTCCAGAATACTTATCAGAATAATCTGCTTTAACTATTTATTGTTGTATAATATAAATTATTTTTGAAAGTTCTGGTTAGTTGATTTCATCACTCTGTATATAATATCATCTTTTCATAGAATGTACTCATTGTGACGGATGTAGGCGGATCTGTCAATGTCAACTACATATGTGTGCCAATGTTCACAAGTGGAAAATCATTTATTCCCTATTTTTCTACCCATAGGGGTGAATCATTTCATTCCAAATTGAAAAATGATCAATTATCTAATAAAAAAGAATCATCCAAATTGAAAAACCCACTACAAAGTTATGCCTGATGGAATCGGTTAACGGACCAAAATTTAGAGAGTGAACGATTAATTTCCTCCATTTTGCGACCCTTAGGGATGGATTTTTTTGTTCAAATGGGACCAACTTCGAAGTACACCCTATCCAATGGAAAAAAATTTATCGGGATCGAACTGCTCTGTGAAAAGTTATGCGTGATCATACATAAAAAAATAAAAATATACGCGTCGACTAGAGAACCTCCTCCTTTTTTATTTCGTTGGTTAAGAATACTGCAACACGAAACAAAAACAACATATTATTTCCTGAGATTTACCATAGAACAAGAATACTACGGTTGATTATAAATCTGATACAGCGGTTTTCCAATCTGTAACAGTATGTTTTATACTCCTATACCAATAGTAAGCATCGTTAGTGAAAAGTTCAATAGCTGAAGTAAATAGTTTTTCGTCTGTTACTTTTCTAGACTCATTTATTTATGAAATTTTTTCTGAAAATGAAAATAAATTCATAGACTCCCCATTTAATCTAATTCTCCAACTAGAGATCGGCTCTTCATCTAAGTAACATTTTGTATTTGTTCGTGTTAAAGGATTAATTATATTTGAGGTTTGATTAAGAACAGACTCATTAATACTGGTAACTTGAAGTTTTTCATCTAGTTCCGCCTCACACTGTATACACGAAGCGTATGTCTCATTTTTGGAACAAGCATCTCCTTCCAACCTGTCATTAGGAATATTCGAATCCTGTACTCTTCCTACAACGTGAATTATACGTGACTTTAATTTAAAATAAGAATAATCGTGATATGTACCTTCGAATTCTTCTATTGTATCTCTAATTGATTTTACTGACTGGTTAATTTCATAATATTCATTATCATAGGTAGTGGTAAACTGATTGAGGTCAACTTGACTTCGTGGTTCGGAACTTTCTTTTATCAAAAGCTTTCTCAAAATCTTTCTCTTATCTTTAAGTGGTCTAGTGGAACACTTTTCTAATATTGAGTTCGTACTCAAGTTCATAATCTGACAAATGTTTTGAAAAATCCATTGTTTAAATTATTGTTATAAGTTTATGGCCACGAAAAAATGTTACTTAATTAGCAAAATTGATTTTTGATGTGAAAATGATTCACCCTGTACAGCGAAATGTATAGTGCAATACCAATATTGTTCTATCTGTAATGAGGATATCTTTCCTTTTCGTTTTTGTATGCGTAGTAAAATATTTTTACAGTAACAGTTAGTTATTGGATTTTTTTATATTGTATGAGAGGCATGATTCTCGATATTACTCGTACCTACCAAAGGGTAACTTATATGTTCATTTCCTGTTGAAAAATTAGTTGAATACAAATATTTCACCATGAGCTTCAATTCCAAATACACCACCAACAGAGTTCATAATATAAGTAGAAGGGGAAGAAATTTCTTTAAAATAAAATACTATGAAATCTATCACCACGGACAGGCGCCATTTTGTAGCGGGTCATGTGGCTTTTATTTATATAGCGACAAGATGTTACTTTATTTTCCCTCTGCTAATCTACTCAGAACAAGAGACTCGTGTGGGAACTGGCCTTGATAGATTCATATAGTGTGGTGTCTAATATTAATATTTTGTTACCCTTTTTCTTATTTTTGAACGACACTCAGTTAAACATAAAACTAGAATAATAATCCACTACAACTGAGAACTTGTAGATTAAAACGTATACCTAAATAACAAACAATTAAAAAAATACTCTGTGGATGGGTTTATTTAGAAATCAATCTCTGGTTGCTTATAATATCCAATGTATTTCCAATTATCAAAATAATGTGGTATTCCACATTATAAAAATCACATATAGATATTCAAGAAAAAAGAAAGGTTTTCTATATTTTCTCTACTATACAATTGGATTACGTTTCGAAGTATAGTACCGATACAGGCGTTTCCTCGAATTTAAAATAAGGTTGATATGTGAACATTAACTTTATAAAAACAATGGTTTCAGTACTATAATCATATATACAATTTTACATTGCTAAGAAGGTTTATCAATGAGTACAGTTATGTAATATAGGTGTCTGTACTTCTGTAGAAAACATATGACTACAAAAATATGGGTATTTCCCAACTTCAAAATATGACACATTGTAGCATTATTAATTATGTTTATACCTCCAAGCAAAATCAACACAATGAAGTTGAATTAGATTTTTAGTGAATAAATCCATACACAATGTAAATAGACAATGGAATTTAAAAATCGACAACGCAATTTGTACCAACAACGTTATGTGTACAAGCACTTCAACTCAAAACGAGTTACAGAAAATATATTCCAGAAAAATCTTACCTTAACAATCCTGGGGTAGTCATATGTATACACCGACAGTGCTACTAGTCTGGATGTCCACAGGAACACTGAAAATCAGCCCTTTGGTAGGACACATCAGCTTTCTGAGTTGTCCATATGTGACCTCCTGATAGTCCCGAACCATGAATTAATTTGCCTGTAGGTACCATTATCAATTGACTGTTACCAGGGACCAAGAACCCTATAATATTTATACGATTTGTACCTGACCAATATAAAACTCATTTGTACTTCCTGGTTTCGTAGCTCTAGACTCGATTATCAAAGTTTGTTTAAATACTCTTGATCATATCGTTTAACAAAGTAAACGAGCTTACAATCGAAATTGCCAGAGGTTGAAGAAACCATGGGAGTTCATACCAATGAAATATTGAAATCTTTACTGTAAAATTATTTCTGTTGAGAAATTTTCCTACCTTCATTCGAAGGAGGGTGTTTCAAATATATCGAGAAATTTACACTTTGAATCCAATAATTATCAAAGTTGGCTTGTGTCATTCTCCATCAATAACTCGTGGTGTAAATCTTGTGAGAACCAATCTCGTGAGAAGTATAATCGCATTCAAAATTACGATAATGGATTCAATCCATACCACTGAAAACTGTATTCAAATCTACACTTGTATTTTCTCAAAACTACTACCAGAAGAGAAAAACTACAACGTTGGTCTCGCCATCACTTTCACAGCGAAAAGAAAACCTCCTTCACTTTAATTTTCTCACTCGAGAACCGGAAATGCAAATTCCGTGGGTAATTTGAATTTACCTCTCACCTTTCTTTTCATATCAGAATAACTTTTTCCAATCTATTGAGAAGGAAAAGGACAGAGTATATTCGATGATAAAACATTTTGCCGCAATGAGCTGTTTTGGCGTCATGTGGTCGTCCCCATTAGATACACCTACGACCAGTTCCCTAGAACTTCGATAGGCAACCACAGATACTCGCCTCGCTAACGTTGGTCAACAATAATCGTAACAAACGAATTGATATCTTATCATCATCATTTTCAAATAAGTCTACCATATAATAAAGAGAATTACTCCAGAGATATAATACAAAATACAGGGAGGGCCCTTAATATTTACTTTATACAAAAATAGGTGGATGAAAGATTATCATCTTGAGATATATATTCTAAACTACGAGAATAATAAAAATTATATATTTATATGTGGGTCTATATTATTGGTAATTTATATACAACTTGTTGTAATTTATACTGCTCCGCAGTGTAAAAGTCACATTGCACCCTCCAAGGGAAAAAAAGGATTGATCGCAAAAAAAAATCAAACATCAATGAAAATGTATACCTTGTCCACTTAATGATATCTTTCATTTGATCTTTGATAACTGCGTGTATCATTCGTCCTGTATGTAGGAAACAAATTCAGTAGGTAAATGTCAAAATCGGTATGTCTTATCAAATAAAAGTTTTCCAAGTATCTTGATATAATAAACCAATATATGAATATTATAAACTGAATGCTGATAGTATAGCCGCTCTCAATATGAGAAAGCCAACTAGATAAATTGAAACTAATCAGACTGGGGATTATTTGAGTCATCATCAGACTCTTTGGAATCATCATCATAATAAGGCTTCAGATATTTTATGTGCCATTTTCCTGCTTTTGTCCCATCTTCATTATCAAGCTCGTAAACTAGTTTTGAATACTTTTCTTTAATTAATGATGAAACGAATTTAGGGGCAAGTTTTGCAGTAAACTTGCCTGCTGCGTTTGATGAAACTTCTTTCCTACGCCAAACTTTATCTCCTACAAAAAAATCTATATCTCTCTTCCTCAAGTTGTATATTTCAGAGTTACGAAGATGAGCTCCATGCAAACTCTTTCTGACATCAGCAAAAACATCTTTAAAATTTTCCAAATTTTCAACATAAGGGTCCTTATCACCAGGAACAAAATCTTTAATCTGAAGATCTGACGAAATATTACCTAGGTTACAACGATAATGTACATACAACTCACCAGAAAGAGGGATATGACTTACATAGACTAAATTACAAGGGGGATAACCAGTGGATTCATTTTTTGCTGTATTTACGGCTTGTTGAATTTTTGACAGTTCAACATCCCAAGTGACATGCGACCCCACAAAACAGCGAATCGTAGTTCCATAAGTTCGATTATATCGTTCTGTAAAATTGCATTGTGGTGAATAAAATGGTGTAAACCAGATATATTTACTTGCATACTGTTTACATAAGGATTTCAATTGATTTCCTGCAAATTGTTTACCGTTATCTGCAACTAGATACTCGGGATTTTTTTTTATTATATCGTTCACTGTATTGGCTGTTTTTTGGTACCGTTTTATTGAATTAACTAACGGAGAAAAAAAATTATGCCCTGTAGAAATAAGTCAAACAGGTTTGTATTCTCAACACCTCTGATGGCAACGCTTTCAACGCGGTAAACTATCATTCTCCTGTACTTTTAGGTATCCTGTAAAAAGTTTCAGTCTTGTAGTTATGAGACTTTTACATAATGGTTTTTCATATTCCACATGAATTATTATAAGTGTTGGCAACGTTTCAAACTTTGGCAGACTCCAACTTTCATGAATCACATTTTATCAACAATTATTGAACTAAAATTTTCATAGATATGGAACAAAATTGATGTCGTTGCTTCCCTTACTATTAATTTCATTTACGGAAAACATTCAAAATAGTTGAGACCTTTCTAATGAAGTACTGATACACCATTCAATTTATATTCTATTGGTCCTCGTCTCACTCCTAAAATACCCACTCAGCATACGAACGGGTCTTGAAAAAATGTGTTCCATACTCTCACTCACGCATTCAGGTGAGTCTTTATTCTGTTACTGTTATCGTCCCACTTAAGCATTCAAAAGCTCTGTCGAACTAATTCTTGTGAGGGTATCAATATGGCTTATTATATCGAAAATTCAACCAATACCAATCTGTAGATCCATTGAAATTATAATAACTTATTGATTGAAAGGAAATGCTTTACGTTGGACCATCAAATGGGCACATGAGATGGATGAATCGTCAATTATACAGGGTATTACCAAATAAGTGCGAAAGTTTTCAATGGGTGATTCTTTGTCGAAAACTAAAGGGGGTCCATCATGCAAACAAAAGCTTAAGCCTTTCCTTGAAAAGTTACACCATAATTCCAAAAATGAGAAAAACCCTTTTTTTGGAGCGCAGGAAGGTGAGACGCGAGAAGTGTCGACCCCCTTCAGAACGGCCTTCATCCGTGTTTCCTATCTCTATCTTTATTTCACTCTATTATTTGCATTGAAACAGCCAAACCGCCTATCACATCAATGAATTGCATTTTTTAAGAGGAAACAAACTCACAAACTCCCCGGCTTCATTTCACTTGGCAACACGGTCGAGGTCTATCGAAGATCGCACGTAGTGATTCTAAGCGGATCTCAGATACGACTGAAATTACTAGCGCAGCATTAAAATGAATATGGGCCAATCACGGCTATGGCACAGTTTATAGCTAAAGAAGCAGTTAGCTCACTTGGCCCAAATGCATGTTCCAAGGTAACATCCACTCCAGGGAAACAATTCAGGATGCGCAGAAGACTGTACGCGATTATCGCTCTTCGAAGTATCCGAAAAATGTCCGTATTAGTAACACAGTAACACGCGGTATGCGCGAGGGATACAAATCAGAGTTGCGCAGTGTACAAACGGAAACATAAAGATCAAAGTGCCGACGCCAAGTGAGCGAACTGATTCTTTAGCTATAAACTGTGGCTATGGTTCGATCATGCGCGAATCGCACCTGTGGTACTCACATATATTTCCGATACCTTTTACCTAATAGTGAATATTTACCAAAATCCTGTCTGTTCCGCTATCACTGCATCGGCAAGCTGGTCGGCAAGACTCGGGACGCTGGTAGGCTACTTCGGCAGTTGGCTCACACTTCGGATGCAAGTTGTCGGTCGCGTGACTGCTGGTGCGTGACTCGGTAAGCTAATGATTCTTTGAAATCTTTCTAAACGGAGCACCAGTCGTTTTTCTTCTCTTTTGCTGATTCCTCTCGACCGAGTTTAGGTGCGCCGATTCGGGGACTCTGTCGATTCAGATACAAATCATATTTTGCATATTATATTTTGACCCAGCTTGTGATCTCCTCCTCGGTAGCAATCCACGTGATGTGATGTCGGCCGGATGACGTCAGATGGCAGCGGGCGCTTTTGCTCGAACGATCTGAATTCTCTGGCTTCTATCGTGTGACTGAATGTTCTCGGCGACGTTTGTTCACAGCACAGCTGGCTCAATGGAAAGGGCTTTCTCGATTCGCTGGCTTGCGCAAGTGAAAGTCGCGTGTACATTATTATACACGCGTCGCGGCATCGGCGTAACCTACGGAGGGTGTTGAGCGTATTTATCGGGTTAGGTGTAATCCACGGATTTATCACGAACACGAATAGTATTTTTAGACCCATTATTACCGACGAGAATAATTTGAATCCTCACATGGAGCTTTTGGTTGTTTAACATAGCGGAAAAATAGTCACTTCGTTACAGTCATAACTCTGAATTTTTGTTTACAAATTGATGGGACAAAAACTCAAAAATTAATTTGAAAATACTAACTGGTCTAGTAGTGACTTCTTGCACAAATGCGACGATATACATTTTTACCCGACTGCGCGACGCAAAGGCAGGTAATGTGTTCATCATGTATGTATGTATGTTTGTTCCTTTGTGGCGGTCCAGAGACCAAACGCCTTGGCCGATTTTGATGATTTCCACGTCAATCGAATTGTCTTAATCTTTTGAGTTTCACCAAAGACATGACAGTGATCAGATCAGATCCATATGGCGTCAACCAGACACCATATTGTGAACAAAGACATGACAATCTTTATCAAAATTCAATATGGCGACAACCAGACGCCATATTGTGACGAAATTCTGTAACGAAGTTTCAATTTTTCCGCTATATTCATCAACCAAAAGCTCCTTGTAGAGATTTAAATTCATCTTGAGAGTAATAATAGGTCTAGAAATACCATTCGTGTTCGTGATAAATCCGTGGAACCCACCTAACCCAATAAATAGAATAAACACCCTTCGTAGATCACGCCTATACCGCGACGCGTATATATATGAAACACGCGCGAATATAACCTGCGCCAGCCACCGACTCTCGAGAAAACATTTTCATCGATCCGGCTGAGATATGTACGAACGCGACCGAGAGCCAGAGACAGCAGTCCAGTCGAGACAAAAGCGCACGCTGCGAGCTGACGTCATTTGGACGACGTCACACCACATGAATAGATTGCAAGGAGAGTTTTTACAAGCTGGGTAATTATACTAGGAAAATATAATTTGTACCTCGATCGACAAAACGGCGCGCGCCTATAATTCGGTCGCGAGGAATCCGCAAAAGAGGGGAAAGCCGACTGTAGTTCCGTTTCGAAATATTTCAAAGATTGATAAGCTTGCCGAGCCTAGCAGAAGCAGTCACGCGGCCGACCACTAGTATCCAGAGTGTGAGCCAGATACCAAGCAGTCTAAGACCGTCCCGAGCCTTGCCGGAGCAGTGAGATGGGAGTTTGGGTAAATATGTTATATCAGGTAAAAGATATCCGAAATATTTGTAAGTACCACAGGTACGATTCGCGCATGATCGAACTATAGCCGTAAGAGGCACATATTCATTTCAATGCTGCGCTGGTAATTTCTGCATACCAATACTGTAAACAATCTCACGCAGTCGGGGGCAATGATATATTTTCATTTTAAATTAAAGAAGATGCCTCCGACTGCGTGAGATTGTTTACAGTATTGAGTTCAATTGAACATAATATTCTGACAATATTTTCTGGTCATCTTGTTTACATCTTTTCAAAGTTCACTTTTTACGCGGTTGGATTTTTTCATTTTCAACTTAACTTTTTTTTGTGATCACTGTAGTATGGTGGATAGAAAGTTGGTTTCACAAGTAAATAATCGAAATTGTAATAACGTTACAATCCAAGGTTCAGTTTGTTTTTTAGATTTTTCCACGTTTTGAAATATCAGCGTGGAAAAACACACTTGAAATTATATACTAGGGAAATGATTGACAAATGATTGGAATGACAATGAAAAATATATATGAGAGAAAGCAGTCAATATAAAGAGTCTCTCATGCCTTGAAAATATAATCCTAAAAATTCCACCCTCCAGGTGACCTCTCATCATCATAATCGGATCAAATTGCTCCAATTGATTATTTGGGTGAATCAATAATTCATTAGCGTCGAATGATAATATGATTTTAATAATTGTTTATTCAAAGTTCGGACCGCTCCACTACAAGAAAATCCGAGATAGTTAAACTTTGTATAACACTGGGGTATAATCGAAGGTGAACAGAAAATATCATGCAGAACAAAAAATACCCATGGAAACAACTAGAAGAAGGAACAGAAGGTATAAATTCTTCACAATAGTATAAATACTTTTTTGTCTGATAGAGTCGAAAAAAATTAAGTCTAGAAGCAAATCCTATTACGTTTGAGGTGAGGTTATTTCATAGGTAATCGACCCCGCTGAATCCAAAAATGCCTGTTACCAACTCGAAATCCTGATCGGAAATGATATATTGAAGGTGGCGGTTGTCGGACCTTGGCCTCACTCAGGGTGTTATTTTAAACACGCTGTATCTCCCAATGTGATAAAATATTCAGAATTGTAGATTATAAAAAACACCTGTAAGCCAAAGTCGGGACCCCTTTTTACATGCTTCACAAGATGAAATAGGAAAGTATCAGAGGTCCTATACTGGGTGTTATTGCCGTTTCCGAAAAATAACTAGAAAATTTCGTCGAGCGGTCTAAACAAGATGATCACCTGGTAAGTAGTTGAATTTTTTGGAGAGTTCGTTTGATGAATGTACGCAGCTGAATTTTGTTGGTCAATCAAGAAGTAAAAACTCCTAGAGTACCCATAAGTAAGATTTAATAAACTAAATTCAAATTATTAAACATTCAATTTGTAAAAATTACTCATAAAAATCCAATATTGGACTGAAAACTAATAATTCTTCACACATCTACTTCGACTTCAGTCATGTGATTATAACACATCTATGAAATTCACTTATACAGTGTGTCTCACTTCTCATGGAAACACCCCCGTATCTTCCGTAATCATTGGAGTAGTCTGTAATTTCCACGATCGGTAGATATACTGGGGATGGGTCTAAATTATAGCATCAGGTTGACCTGAGTGACATACACTGCGTGCCAGAAGCGATGGATATACCGATTTTTGCGAAAAATAATAATAGGGTGCAAGATAGGCTCAAAATTCTCACGGATTCGTCATCAGGACATCAACTTCAGTACAAATCCATAATTTTGTTGAAAAATTTTCATTTGTGGAAAATCCGAATTTGTCTCAATTCCCATAGAAACGCCCCCATATCTTCCGTATTTATTGTAATATAATTCTGTAATTCGCACGATCGTTAGATATACCGAGAATGAAAATAGAAAAATCGAAGTACACAGTCTTCTTCACACAAAAGATTCAATATAAATTGAACCAGGAAATGGTGTACTTCGATTTTTCTATTTTTATTCCACTTCACATGGCGTTTATCTTTCACTATATGCTAGTCGGGCTTGCCACTCCTACTGAGAATGAATTTTTTTTTCAGAAACCTATCGAGGTGGGAGATTTTTAGAGTGTTTCTTTCTGTCACTAGGTACCGCCAGTTAAAAGTTTTTTTTTTCCGGCGTACCTATAGGTGTTATAGACTCGATGATGCTTTCGTTTATGTTGTGTCTCGCTTCGGCCAGAGCTCTTCGGACTTCTGGCTGGTGACCACTCCGTACTGATGAGGGCCAAAAAGCCTGAAACCGGTATGCGGATTGTTAGGCGAACACGACATGAAATAAACATAATCGAGCTCATCAGAAAGAAACATTTGCATTCAATGTCCATTTATATGGAGGTATGCATGGATTTTCAGGTGAATATCATTCAACGTTCTGCGTGGTATTTGCTAGGAAAGTAGTTGTTTCTTCCCCTGTGATCTACCATTTCCTGGTTCAATTTATATTGAATTGAATATTTTGTGTGAAGAAGACTGTGTACTTCGATTTTTCTATTTTTATTCCACTTCACATGGCGTTTATCTTCCACTATATGCTAGTCGGGCTTGCCACTCCTACTGAGAAGGAATCTTTCATTCAGAAACCTATCGAGGTGGGAGATTTTCGGAGTGTTTCTTCCTGTCACTAGGTACCGCCAGTTGAAAGTTTTCTTTTCCGGCGTACCTATAGGTGTTATAGACTCGATGATGGTTTTGTTTATGTTGTGTCTCGCTTCGGCCAGAGCTCTTCGGACTTCTGGCTGGTGACTACTCCGTACTGATGAGGGCCAAAAAGCCTGAAACCGGTATGCGGATTGGTAGGCGGACACGACATAAATTAAACATAATCGAGCTCCTCAGAAAGAAACATTTGCATTCAATGTCCATTTATATGGAGGTATGCATGGATTTTCAGGTGAATATCATTCAACGTTCTGCGTGGTATTTGCTAGGAAAGTAGTTGTTTTTCCCCTGTGATCTACCATTTCCTGGTTCAATTTATATTGCATCTTTTGTGTGAAGAAGACTGTGTACTTCGATTTTTCTATTTTTATTCCACTCCACATGGCGTTTATCTTCCACTATATGCTAGTCGGGTTTGCCACTCCTACTGAAAAGGTTTTTTTTTTTTAAACCTATTGAGTTGGGAGATTTTTGGAGTGTTTCTTTCTGTCACTAGGTACCGCCAGTTAAAAGTTTTCTTTTCCGGCGTACCTATAGGTGTTATAGACTCGATGATGCTTTTGTTTATGATGTGTCTCGCTTCGGCCAGAGCTCTTCGGACTTCTGGCTGGTGACTACTCCGTACTGATCAGGGCCAAAAAGCCTGAAACCGGTATGCGGATTGTTAGGCGAACACGACATAAATTAAACATAATCGAGCTTATCAGAGAGAAACATTTGCATTCAATGTCCATTTATATGCAGGTATGCATGGATTTCCAGGTGAATATCATTCAACGTTCTGCGTGGTATTTGCTAGAAAAGTAGGTGTTTTTCCCCTGTGATCTACCATTTCCTGGTTCAATTTATATTGAATCTTTTGTGTGAAGAAGACTGTGTACTTCGATTTTTCTATTTTTATTCCACTTCACATGGCGTTCATCTTTCATACCGAGAATGAGTCTTAATTTCCTCTGAGGTTAATCTGAGTGACATACACTGCGCGCCAGGGGGGATATATTGATTTCTGCGAAAAATAATGTAAGGGGACAAGATATGCTCAAAATTCTTATGGATTCGTGATCAGGACATTAACTCCAGTACCGATTCATATTTTCGCAAAAAAAAATCAGTTCTGAAAAATCCGAATTTGTCCAACTTCCCATGGAAACGCCCCCGTAACTACCGTAATTATTGCAGTAGAATGCCGTAAGTTTTACGATCGTTGAATATATCGAAAATGAGTCTAAATCTCTTCTGAGGTTAATCTGAGTGACATACACTGCACGCCAGGAGCGATGGATATATTGATTTTTTCGAAAAATAGTATAAGAGTGCAAGATTGGCTCAAAATTCTTATGGATTCATGATCAGGACAGGACTGATCCAAATTTTTGCTGAAAAATTTTAAGTTCTGAAAAATCCGAATATGTCTCACTTCCAATGGATTTTATGAACATCCTGTTCATATTTTCAAATAAATCAGCCCACCTAACTTCCTTAATTATTAGTGTAGAATTCTATAATTCTCACGATCATTAGATATACCCAAGATTGGTCTAAATCTCATCTAGGCTAACCAGGGGCGATGGATAGAACGATTTTTGCGGAGTTTATAACTTGTAGAACGTGATATCGTGTGATAATGATCACTGATAACGCAATATTGTTGAGAAATATTTTTTCATTGGGTTTCTCTCGCCTTCAATGAGTATCAATGAACAGTAAAAAATTTTTTTTTTGATATAAGCTTCAATAACATAATGAGACTTTTTTTTCATTTTGAACCATTTTTCGTTTTTTTATGTTTTTGGAAATGAAGTTCAATACTTCCTTTGAAAAATCCATATTTTTGTACTTCCCCCAGGAAGCTCAGCAAATTCGACTAGATATATTATTTAGACTCATCCACTGTATATCTATCTATCGTGGAAATTTCAGAGCTCCACTCCACTATTACGATAGATACGGAGGTGTTTCCATGAGAAATGGAAAAATTAGAATTTTTCTGTACTGAAATATTTTTCAATACAAATATGACAATCGGTTATAAATTTGATTTTCTAATAACGAATCAGTAGAATCCCGCTAATCCCGCCTCCTTATATTATTTTCCGCAAATATCAGCATTTCAATCGACCCTGGCGCGCATTATATATCACTCAGGTCAACCCCAGAGAATATTCAGCATCATCTTCGGTATACCTAATAATCGTGGAAATTTCAGAATTCTACTCCAATGTTTACGGAAAATACGATGGAATTTTCATGGAAAATGAGACAAATTCGGAATTTTCAGAACTAAAAATTTTTCTGCGAGAATGTTGATGTCCTGATCAGGAATTCATAGGAATTTTGAGCCTATCTTGCCCCCTCATATCATTTTTCACAGAAATCAATATATCCATCGCCCCTGTTGCGCAGTGTATGTCACTCAGATCAGCATCAGATATACCACTGGAGGATGAAAATATCCTTAACAAAACAGAGACACGTTTTCTTGGATTAATTATAGACTCTAGACTAAAATTCGATTATCACATTAACAATCTCTGTAATAAGTAGTCGGGATGCTACGCAATTCGAGTAATCTCGAAAGATTTGGGTATAAACGCAGCCAGATCGGCGTACTTTGCTCTAATCGAATCTCATCTAAGGTATGGGATTGCATTTTGGGGCGCTTGCTGTTCTTACCAGCTCAAAAATGTATTTGTAATCCAAAAACGAGCCTTGAGGTATATTGGCAAAAAAAGACCCAGAGACTCATGTAGAACGCTATTCATTGATCTCAGTATACTTACATCTATATACATTCTAGAATCTATCACCCTTATACATAAAAATATCCTTGTAACAAATTATAATTCATATAACACTCGACAGAACAATAATATCAGACTACCCAGACCATCTAATGATATGGTTAGAGATTCTATAATATACAATGGCATCAAAATGTTTGATCATCTCCCCATAACCACTAAAGAGACTACATGTCTCAGGCGATTCAGAAGGGAGGTAAAAAAAATATTGATACAACAATCACTCTACGAGCTAGATGAATACTTTTACTTAAACTTTTAGCTAGTCGCAGTTCCACATACTTGGGAGCTCACTCATAACCCTTGACGAGCTCATATGACTATAACAAATTTTCTCAATAGCTCCATAATATTGTCTTCATTTAATTACTTATTTTCACACATACTGAATTCTGTCCTTTATTTATTGCCTATTTACCACACTTTGTATCTTTTGGTCTGCACGTCTTAAATGTATATGTCTATGGCGTATCTTAGACAATATCTATCTATTTTTATTTATATTTTAATATTGTTACCCACTTATTTAGTTATAACCTAACTGTATGTGCATAATCTCAGATTATTTTTATAATTTTATAATTTTCACAAACCCATTACTAATATGTTCAACTCTGTACCCAAGCTTTGTCTTTAAGAATTTCATTCTTTGACAATAAAGCATATCTTGGATGATTGATTGATTGATATTCTCGGTATATCTGATGATCTTGTGAATTACAGATTCTACTTCATTAATTACGGAAGATGTTTGAAGGTTGTAGAAGATGTGGTAACTTGATTACTCTCGTTTCGGACATCCATCGTCTTGATGGATTTGAAAGGTTTTCACTACGTTTCGAATGCTTGATCTGCAATCGTCTTCAGGCACGCAGTGTATGTCACTCAGATCAACCTCAGAAGAGATTCAGACTTTTTTTTTGTATATCTAACGATAGCGTGAATTACAGAATTCTACTACAATAATTACGGAAGATACGGAGGCGTTTCCATGGGAAGTGAGATAAATTCGGATTTTTCAGGACTGAAAATTTTACTGCAAAAATATGAATTGGTATTAGAGTTGATGTCCTGATCATGAATCCATAATAATTTTGAGCCTATCTTGCCCCCTTATAAGATTTTTCGCAAAAATCGCTTCTGGCGCGCAGTGTATGTCACTCAGGTCAACCCAATGGAAGAATTTGGACTTACCCCCAGTATATCTAATGATCGCGAGAATTAAAGAATCCTACTCTTATAATTGAGGAATACACGGGGGTGTTTACATGAGAAGTAAGACAGACTGTATAACGATTATAAATTCAGGCTCTGGTCTAAACCCAGAAAAACTCTATCACATTCACTTTCAAAATATCCACCTGAGAATCAGTTGATATTTATTTACCTCACACTAAATGAATAAGATTAAAGCTCGCGTGAGGAAGTTACATAAATTCATTTTTTACGGAAGTTTGACATATTATTTTCAATAATTTATCAGATTGATTCGTTTCAATGAAATTCTGATGTAACCCGTACTGAGTTTATCACGTAATTATTTCAATACTTGGTGTTGATTAATGTCCGAACTGGATTCAGTCTAGATATTGAATTACTAACGGATGATTTTTACTCTCCAACTGATTTTCCATTTCTGAAAACTGATTCTGGTCACAACTTCTGATAATCTCCGACTAGCCCAAGATTCTGAATTGATACTGGAACGAATGACTACATGACTTTCGGATAAAAGCCTCAAATGAACTCTGATGGGAATGCCATCGGACGAGATGCTTCCTAAGTATAGCTTCAAAACAGTCATAGTAGACAAAGGGGCATGGAAAGGAGGACCTACAATTAATGCACAAATTGTCTGCTATACAGACGGCTCAAAAACCGGAGAAGGTGTAGGAGCAGGAATATTTTCAGCCAAGCCATAGACAGGAGTCTCACTGAGCTTAGGCAAAAATGTGACGATATTTCAGGCCGATCTTGCAGCAATACATCATTGCGCGGAGGAGTTACTAAGGCAAGAGTTTAAGGAATGGACTATCGCCATATACTCTGAATGCCAAGCAGCTATTGAAAAAACCCTTCAAAAGGTGGGAAGTCGAAACAGACTGTCTCCAGCCTGGGTGCCAGGCCACATAGGCTATAAGGGCAGCAAAGAGACCTTTTTGTGGTGAAGAGAAAGCACTGCTAATAACACAAAACAGTACTTGGATGAAAGTGCAATTTCAAGAATGGTGGAACAAAGCGTAGGGTATGAGACAGGTTAAAGAGTTCATCAAGGAATCATCGCCAAAATTCATAGTCCCTGCTAAGCCAGAATAGGAGATCAACCAGGATCATGGTTGGGCTCCTGACAGGGCATTGCAGACCCAACAAATACATTAACAACATCTGACGGGCAGATACAACCATATGTAGGTTCTGCCAAGACGATGAGGAAACCTCAGCGCACATACTGTGCCACTGCGAAGGCCTTACAAGACTAAGGTTTTCAACGATATGGGAGAAAAATCTACAATCACATTTATAGGTCTTGGATATCAAACATTATGTTGATTTCCTGTTTTTGGCCGCCATCTCGTTTTCGGACGAAATATCAAGTTGGTAACAGGCGTTTTTGAAGTCAGCAAAGACGAATTAGCTGGAAATTACCTGTATCTCAGCGGTTATATGATTTGTTTCTATACTCGTAACGGAAGGCGTTATTGTCTATAAGAAGAAAGTTGTAACTATTTCTAACTTCCATACTCTGTAATGTACATCCTTATAATTTTTCTGAATAATCATATATACTGTTTAAGCAGTCACTCTCTGAATTTGTTTTGTTAACTCCTTCCGAGATTACGAATGCCTTCGAAGGATGAATTTTCCGAGTCAACGAATCTCTATGGTGACGAATATTTTTCAGGGTTATTTTGGTCAGTTCCACTGCTAGTCCAAATATGGTGGCTACTTCGATTAGTAGATAAATATCATCCGTCTGCATACATTTTGCAATGTCGTCTTTGCTAAAAACCTGCTGTTTTGTGAAATTTTCCAATGTCAACATTTTGCTTCATCTTCACTATGGCTTTTATCATTGACGGAATCGAAGAGAAGGAGGTTCTCTAGTAGACGCGTATTTTTGTTCAATGTATGATCACGCATAACTTTCCACAGAGCAGTTCGCTTTCGATTATTCTTTCTTTATTGGATAGGGTATACTTCAAAATTGGTCTCATTCGAATTCGAAAAAACAATGTCACCCTAGGGGATATTTATCGTTCATCCACTGAATTTTTACCCGTTAGCCGATTCTACCACTCATAACTTTGTACTGGGGTAACCATTTAGATGTTTTTTTTAGTGGACAGGGTATACTTCAGAGTTGATCATTTTCTGATTTAGAAAGGATTAATCAACCCCCAAGGGTAGAAAAACAAGGGATTATTAATGTTTCATCTATGAACCGATTCTGTTGGAACTTGGCACATATATAAGTAGTTCTGATGACACTACAACATAATGGATACCTGGAGTCAATTGAGTAGATAGTTATCAGTTGATTTTAGCCACAAAAAAGTAGAAAATAAAAACTTTTCAACAAAAAAATCAACTGGAAAGCAAAAAATAAAATAAACCTTCTTGGCCTCAATGATAATTGAGCTCCTTAACTAATGTGGCTAACTAATTTTGAGTCGGCGCCAAACAAACAATTAACGAAGATCATTATATTACTATGAAGCCGTAATCAAAACGCCGCCGTGCATCCCGCTGTCATCATTTTACGCTTTACCTGATTCAATTGCTGGTTTGGTTGACGCCGACTCAAAATTAGTTAATCACATTAGTTTAGGAGCTCCATTATCGTTGAGACTGAGAAGGTTATTTTTTTTCAGGTGTTTTTTGTCGGTTCAATTTCTTGTTGAAAAGTTGTTATTGTAGTTTTCAAACCTTCTTTTCTGAGTCCAGTTAAGAGAATAGTAAAATTGTTTATCTACCTTCATCGAGATATGGCTGGTAATAGTTACAAATTGGGAACACCTGCTGCTTCGACCCATTATCTTTCCTGATCCTCATCTTCACTGCTGTTAGATCTCTCGAAAACAAGTTCGTTCACGGCAGAATTTTCATATTATTTTCCAATAAGTATACAGGTTTGGGGGATTTCAATTGATCTGCTATACAATAGCTCTTCACTTGCCTCTCCCAGACCTGTTATATATCCATGTCGGACCCATGGTTCCTGAATAAGAGCCACATGAAAGTTCCTATAGCATCTGCAAGTTCTGCAGTGGCCGCCTTGCAGTGCTGGAGGTTAATCTGGACGACGTAATCGTTTTGATTAAGGGTTCCTCCATTATATATGATATTATATGATTTTATGTTCTGGAAGTTTTGTGACCTGAATACAGTAAATTGTAAATATTGTTGGGGTACCCCAACAAAATTTACAATTTATTATTTTATGTTATGTACACTAGTATCATCTATCTAGACTCTGTTGGAACATTGATGTCATTGTCCTGATTCATTTCATGGAGCCGTATTTTTTATTCATCCAAATCATATATGATATTGGGTTTTCAAAAAACTTTTATCAACATTTCATCTAGAAAACTCTCATATTGGGATGGAAGAATGATACTCGATTTAAATTATTATCACATTCAATAGTCCAGATGGATCACCGTGGGTGCCAACAAGAAATCTCGGATTATTGATACTGAAGAAGTAACCCTTTCTTTCACACGTTGCACAAGTGCTTTGTGTTTTTGAATCACTGAGGATTCAAATTCGATATCATAAAATATTTCCGAAAAAACATTTCGATAATAATATCAATTTTCTGCAATGAAAATCAAAACAAAAAATTACAGCTCAATGAAAAAGTATGGTGTGGACATATTTGGTGATGTATTTTGCTTGTTTTATACAAGCGTTGTATTAATGAACCTTTACCTACATTTACATACTAAAGTTCACCAAATTTCATTCTAACATCTTATATCCAAACATCAACAGGACACAATCAATGAAAAAATCATCAATCTAGGGAGGAATTATCTTCCAATGAACAAATTTACCATGTCAAAGATATGAAATTCATCAGTTGTCACCTAAAATTCAATAGATCTATGGAAAAAAATTTGAAATATAGGCTACAAAAACAAAAACATCAACGTTATATAAATTTGACAACTAAACCTATGCAGAAAAATCTCTAAATCTAGGCAAAAATCAAATCCTCTACTGATACACAAAATTGAGTGGATTCTTCCATGTTATGTGAAATTCCTCCAATAATTGTGTGCAAGATTTCCAAATTCGTGGAAGGAGATACCAATATGTTATTTAATATGTTAACATCATTCAACACTTTCGTTTCAACAATTCCAATGTTAATATCTTGATGTACTCATCGAGTCTACTCACATAATGAGTCCTATGATTGGAAGATAAACAGTATATTCAGAATCACAATGAAAGAAAGAAACATCTAATTGACTTGATAGATCAACGTCTATGTTTAATTTTCATTTTGTCTCGATGCTCCTCCAGGAGAGGCTTTCAGATTTCTGTCTCTTGATTTTTTTTGAGCTGAGTTACGTCATTATTTTGGTTATTTTCAGAGGCATTATTGAAATCTATAATTTTCACCCTTGGTAATTCATTTATTATGGCTAATCTTTGCAAGCGGATTCGTTCTTCTGAATTATATGAGGTGTTAGTATATTTTTCCCCTTTGAGCTTGTGGGCATTTCCGAAATTTTCAGTTATTTGCGCCTAGAGTTTTCCCCTATATTGCGTTCTCCTTATTTTGCGTTTTCCCTATCCTGTATCCTGTATCCTCGAATGTCATGAAACTTGCATTCGACTCCACATTTATCATTCATAATTCTCAGTACGTGCTGGATTTTCCACGAATTATCCTAACAACTAGTGGTTTGCCGAAGTGTATATCCTCTGATATCATTTTTCTAATACGTTACATTCCTCTTCATTTGCAATATGAGTAATTCTCATTGGTCTCGGCAGAAAAAAGCAACATGGCATGGCATGCCAACGAAACATCCATTGTTCCACAGAATGTAATCAACAAAAAACTTCTCAACAAAAAATTAAACCGACGAAAAAAGAAATTGAAAAGCATAAAATGAACCTTTTCAGTCTTAAAAACTGAGCTGTAAGTAACTAATTTTGAGTCAGCGCTAAGCAAACTTATTACGTGAACCGTAAAATGGTGGCAGCAGGGTACGCGGCAGCGACGCGTCTCTTAGCCGAAAATTGCCAAGCGTTCTCGAAGTCAATATCACCGAGACAGCTA
This sequence comes from Gonioctena quinquepunctata, assembly GCA_018342105.1. Classification (NCBI taxonomy): domain Eukaryota; kingdom Metazoa; phylum Arthropoda; class Insecta; order Coleoptera; family Chrysomelidae; genus Gonioctena; species Gonioctena quinquepunctata. The sequence continues at coordinate 98,623 of JAFIRS010004060.1, forward strand.
CCCGAATGGGCTCACACGTTAGGAGCACATGTCGTTGCGAGTGGCGGTGCGGAGAGTGCATTTTTGGAAGTTATTGTTTATTGCTGGAGATTTTACGTTGCATTTTTATGTTAATTCGTGTTCTTAATTAATTCAACGATCATCGTTGATTTTTTGTTGGCGCCGTTTCAAAATTATTTACTTACATAAGTTTAGGAGCCCAATTATTAGGACTAAAAAGATTTATTTTATTTTGTGCTTTTCAGTTTATTTTTTCGTCGGTTTAATTTTTTGTTGAAATTGGTTTATTTTTCGAGGCTAAAATCCATTTATAAGTACCTTCTTCATTTGGATTGCTTCCAAAATACTTTACTTGAGGGGTCGAATTTCCAAAAACACCAAATTATGTATTTTTAATCTGTAACAAAGACCCTCAACTACCGACTTTAATCCAACTATACGGACTTTCAACCCCCATTTCACCCTTTTAGGGTTGAATTTTCAAAAACCCATTAATCATTATTTGTGATGAAAAGCCCAAAAACTAATTTCAAAACCAACTATACTTCCACTTTCACCCCCTTTCTTACACACCTTTTCACCCCTTTTGAGATGGAATATCAAAAAATATGCTGTCAAAATTTCAGCCCTTCAAGTCAAGCAGTCTGTGCGTTAATCGTTTCCAATCAGTGAGTCAGTTGGTCACGACATGTAATTATATATGTACATATCACCCCAAACACAAGGTAGCTGCTATGAACCAATGAAGAAATCCCTCGATTGTCTTTCGACTCCATCATCAGATCAATTCCGGGCCTCCATTAAGTGTCATCAAAACTACATATGTGTGCCAAGTTTCAACAGAATCGGTTCACAGGTGTGAAATCAATAAATCATCACCTATTTTTCTACCCAAAGGAAGGGTTTTTTTTTTCAAATTCAAATGAGACCAACTTACAAGCATACCTTATACAATAAAAAAAGAATAATCTAAATCGGATAACCCAACAAAGTTAGGCGTGATCGAATTGGTTGAGAAGTAAAAATTGTGTGGGTGAACGAACAACCATACCCCATTTTCTTACTCTTAGGAGTGGAATTTTTTTCTCTAATCCCAATGGGATCAACTTTGAGGTATAACCTATCCACTAAAAAAAAGATTAATCGAAATCGGACTACGGTGTGAAAAGTTATGCGTGGCCATACATAAAAAAGTATACGACTAGAAAACCTCCTCCTTTTTTTTCGTCGGTTAAAAACGAAACTAGGTAAAGTTTAACCATTTTCAATTGCAGGAGCTATTTCTATAGGGCGCAAATCAAAAACTCACTTCGCTAACACAAGCGTATATGCGAAGAAACGGAACAAAAAATAATATATACTAAACATTCTCCGTCGGCCAACGGAAGATAAAAAAGATCAAAAGAGCCGATAAACAACGTGGGTTTGAGTGACAGCTGTCTAGTTTTGCAGCAGTCAATCAAAACGGACCGCAAGCCAATGATAATGCTTGTAGGTATGCTATACGTTGAGACTGATAATACCACCAGTTATATACGTGTTTCAGGAGGTCTGAGTGAATAAAAGCCAGTAGCGTCTCTGGTCTGGGATCGAAATAGGTTTTCGAATATTCTATAGTTGTGTGGCTTTTTTTCGACCATGTGAAATTTAAATTATGATGATCCGATGGCCTATCAATACATACTTCTTCGTTTATGACATATTTTTGTATTTTAAGGTATTTTCAAAATATTTAAATATCTAAATAAAATTCTCCGCCTCTGCTGCTCTGAGGATTCTGCCTCAAGACTGAGAAACTTGTTTTTTATGCTTCTGCAATTGTAAATGGTTTGACTTTACCAACTTTTAACTTATGATGTGTGTTATGCAGAAGCAAATGAAAAATTGTGTATTTTTTTCGGATGATTAGATGAATAAAATATGAATGGAAGTTAACAAGTGTACGGTTACCGTTCTGGTGGAGTTTTCAGTCAAATGGCAATATCTCCTAAAATTATCCTATTAACAAAAAAATCGATTGCTGTACGGTTTTCATCATGTTCCAAAGCACTGTGAAAATTCTGTGGAATACCCGATTGGCCTCATATACCCTTTTTCTTGATTTTAGGTTGCTCTTGTTAGGATTTGTAGTTCTTCATGGTCTTGAGAACTCCGTTTGGAAATGGTCATTTCAATTAAGCCAAAATAATAACTACTAGCACTCGGTTTATTCCAGTACTGCGGTGAAACAGTTGTTCGGCAATTTTCCAATGATAACATTACTTTTTATTTCAATGCAGTTCAACTTTTCAGACGTTAGCTCCGTCTTACATTTGGTATTCATTCAGATATTTTTAGGCTGAATTCAGCAGTGCAAGTTTTTTGTGAGCAGATGAGTACCATTATTGTTATCGCTCACCTGAAAAGTATTTTCAGCAGTAGTAAGGCTATGTCACTCCGGTCATCGGTTACTCCCGCCACATGGTCCCGCACCACCACCACAAAATGGCGGTTTCATGAGAGAGGTGGGGGATGGTGGTTGTATGTGGGGTAGGGAAAAAGGTGGGGGGGATGAGTGGCCTGTGATTGGTCGGAATGGTGGCAGCCATGTTGTGTATGGGAGTGTGTGATTGAGAGTGGGAGGTGGGGAGAGCTGTGATAGGTCGTGGCGTGGTGATAGCCGCCGGCCGTTATCCAATAGCCGAGCAGCATATTGAATAGGTGTCAACCAATATCCGTCAACGGCATTGGTTGGGAGGAAGTGTCACGTGATCAGTGAATGGCGGCGGCCATTTTGGAAAGTGGGAGGAGTCAGCGAAGATGCGGCTATGACTCAACCGACAAGTCTTTGCAGGAATATTATCTACGTCAGCACTTCTTATCAGTTGTTTATTTAAGCGACCGGATATCGGCGGCATCCTTTGTTTACATTGAGATAAGATATCGGCGGCGGCATCCTTTGTGAAAGAGTTTGTTTACATTAACAAGATAAGAGAGTATGCAGCTGCACGCTCGAACCGTGGGATAAGTCTAACGATTACTATTCGTATTTGTATCTAAGCGGACTAAGGCACTGTCGGCGACATGGAAGCAGGACGGATCCGTTTGCATATTCAAGGTCAAATGATTGCATCATCCAGTTCTGAGAATTTTGTCGAGTTGACAGTTTTCGAATTGCGCAGTAGGAAATTGATGTGGGTGACCGATCCCCACCGTCAGCTTCATTCTTCATCTGTCCTCTGAACTGTGAACATCGTTCTATTCAGTGCCCTCTTTCTTGCTCTCTGAGTTTGTGTGTGCATCTACCAAACATCTAAAAAACGTAAGTTTTTATTTTATTGTTTTACTTTTTTTCAAAACCTTTTTTCTTGTATGCAAAAGGGTCTTTGAGTTTTTTTTACTTCATATATCGAAAGTGGGGGTTTTTTCTATTTGTTTGCGGGGAGGGATTGTTTTTTTTCTTTAAACATTTTAAGGGATTGTTTATTTATTATAGATGAATCTTGCAGAAATAAACGCTGTTGCGAGCAGTAGCTACAGGGAAACCGTAGCTCTATCAACATTGCCGCTAAACAAGCCCATGCTAATCGAGAAATTGAGAGCAGTCAA
>JAFIRS010004061.1:0-102133 GCA_018342105.1 Gonioctena quinquepunctata
GATTGTTTAAACTGCAACAATCTGTGAATTTTTTTGAGAATGAGGCCGTCTTATAGAGCTCGTTTCAATATGCGGTAATGTACAACATAGTTTTCTTTGTTGTACAGGGTGGTCAATAATTTGGGTAATTTTGAACCTGGAGGAGTTCGATGTTCTGAACAAAGTGGAAAATCTTTGTGTTCGTTATGTATTCCCTTGGGGTATTTCAAATCGACTTCGAGGATAAACCCTGTATCAGAAGTATCCGACACCTCCAGAACGTTCAAATTATCTTCGATTCATTTTAACCCTCCAGAGGGTAAATACTCCCTCATAGCCCATCCATAGAGATTGTTTACATCCAAGTATAATAAATATTTGGAGGGTTGTTGAGGATCATACCCTCCCCTCCATTTATTTATTATTAGCTTGGGAGAATCGGTTACAACACTGACTTATACCGCCCCGAATCCCTTTTTCCACAAACAAAAGCATGTCGACATCTTTGATAATCTCTAGCTTACACTTTGTGTACTCCATCATACATGACCACGAATAGCCAGGCATGGTATAGTACCAAGCGGGGTCGAGTCCATAAGTGCCGTAATTGTCGGAAATTTTCAAAGACGTCACATAACAGAAGGATATCGGTTTTCATGTATAAATCGGAGTAGTCGCCCAGTGTTGCTAAATCGAACGATTGCCATACCTTCTGGGCATGTTGGTATTCATGCTCGGATATGTCACAATCGTTCAGTTGATTGTGGAATCAATCGATATCTGGCTACGCTGTCATCTCGAGTTTCTCCATGGAATCCACGAAGTCCTAGGGGAATACCCCTTTGCGCGTAATTGATGAAAATTGTTCATTGTTTTAATTTTGAAATTCACGCTTTGTTCCACTCTGAGCGTGCGCACCAACTCATTCAGGCTTCCGCCCATGAATCGAAAAGAGTCAATGAAACGGAATTTAATGTCTGTCTGTTCGTCGTATTGTGTGGAAGATATATATTTCTCTTTGTTTATTGGGAGAAGACTCATCCTGCCTCGTTTCGCGATATCTAGAATGATGAAATGGTCATCATAGCCGCTAAGATTATGGAGAATAATGGGGAGCACAAAAGACTTCTTACATGGATTTTGATGTGCCCATCCTCTTAATGCACCTGTGAAATGGTTATGTTTGGCAACAATCATTTGATCTTTTGGAAAAGGTTACTCGCAAATATGATCAGTTGAATCCGCCGCCGTTCTTATGGGATTGATAGACATGGGAACGATTTTTAAAATTTGTCTCTCCACGAATTGGGCTATGACTTTCAATTGTTCCGCGAACCATTCCATTGAATCCAAACCTCAATGGCCATCGTAATATGACAGAGTGTCATCATGATTACATTTAAAATACAAGCTTGCGCTGTAGGGAATGTGTTTTTGGTATTTCGCCGTTTTGGACTTCGTTTCATCATCAGTGAACGGTTCGAAAATTGATTCAAAATCAGCATATATCACAAATGGAACCATTTATTCGTGTACAAATTCTTCGAAATTGACATGGTCATATTTCGGAAAAGAAATTTTGTAATGATTGGCTTTTTCACAATCAACAGTATGATTGTCTGATTTCTCCTGACTACGAAAATAATTCAAACATCTATCACAAATGTATTTCTGGATTTTTTCTCTACTGATTCGTGAGCCAACCAATCGGGGAAGATCTTCAATCCAGCAATACTAGAATTTAATGTCTATCTGTTCGTCGTCATCGTCAATTTCCGGCGGTGCCTCGTAATAATTCAATTCTACAGGGTATTTATTTTGAATCATGAGTAGGTTGACATGTCGAGCCAATTTTTCTTTCGTAAGTTTCGTCGGTACAGTTGTTGAAAATGTATGTCCGCGTTGTCATCGTTATTCGCTGATGATTTAACCAACTCCAAAATATAAACATTCACTGAAATACGGTTGAGTTTTTCGAATTTTTAAATTTGGCCAAGAATTATGGGAAACTCCAACCCCCCCCATATATTTCTAAGAATTGCTTGTTTACTGCGATGTCTCACAGATCGGGATGAACACCTGCATCCTTATCTTGTTGATGTAAACAAACTCTCTCAAAGGATGCCGCCGATATCAAGTTGCCTAAATAAACAACTGATAACGAAAGTGCTGACGTAGACTACGGCTGCAGTTCAGATTCCTGCAACGACTTGTCGGTTGAGTCATGGCCGCCGCATTGCTCATAAACACTGTTGACTCCTCCCACTTTCCAAAATGGCCGCCGCCGACATTCACTTCGACCGACCAATGCCATTGACGAATGCAGCTATTGGTTTGACACACCCACTCCCATTTCAATATGGCTGCTGCTGCTCAGCTATTGGATGGTTGCTAACGGCACCACTCCCACGACCTATCACAGCTCCCCCCCACCCCCACTCTCAATTATACACTCCCATCCACAACATGGCTGCCCCCATTGCGACCAATCACAGACCACTCCCCCAGCCTTTTTCCCTGCCCACATACACCCACCTCCACCCTCTCATTAACCTACAACCGCCATTTTTTCCCAAACCCCTCCCACAACCGAACCGCCCAAAACCACCACCATCATCTCTACCCCCACCTTCTCCGAAAACCACACCCTCACCCCAGTCGCCAAGACCCACACTAAGGGTAGCAAAATAGGGGTTGCGCTCGTAGCCTTGTAGTCTTACTACTATTACGTTATGGCTTTACAATTGTCTTTGCAAGAAAAAATTTAAATTGTGCTTTTTTCTGGATACAACGATATAAGTGAAAGAGAGGTATGCAAAATATTAAATGATCGACATCCAGATCGCCCCACTGACAGTTATAGTACAGTTCACAGAATAAATGAAAGTTTCAATGAAACAGGAGCTGTATCGAAGAATATTTTGAGAATTATGTGGGAAGAAGGATTGGACACGAACAGGTTATATTGGATTACTTTAGGAATAATCCTAATGCCAGTTTGAGAGTGGCAAGCCTAGATTTGAATTCACCAAGAGAAAACATACGATGCCTGAAAAAATTACAAAATGAAGCCATTCAAAACTAAGTTTCTGCATACCCTGGAAGACTGACATCAAGAAAAAACGAGTAGAATTTTGTTTGTGGGCACAAGGAGAATACTTGAGAAACAGACGTTGTTTAGAATGTATTTTATTCAGCGATGAAGCCACTTTCACGAACAACGGTGTTGTTTCATCTCAAAACAATAGATTTTGGGCAAACGAAAACCCTAATTGGGTTAAAAACTGCAAAAGACAATATTCGGAAAAAGTTAATGTATGGTGCGGAATATTGAATGAACGAATCATTGGTCCATTTTTTTCGAAAAAAATATAAATTCCATGAAATTACTAGAATTTTTCAGAACTGAACAAAGGAATACTACCCATGATCTTCCCATTTTTGAGCGAATAAACTTACATTTCCAATTAGATGGATGTTCTGTGCATAATGCTGGAATTATGAAACGATGGCTGAATGAACAGTTTTCTCATCACTGGATTGGTCGAGGAAGTGAATTGATTGGATGGCCACCCAGGTCCCCCAATTCGACATTGTTTAGAATGTATTTTATTCAGCGATGAAGCCACTTTCACGACCAACGGTGTTGTTTCATCTCGAAACAATAGATTTTGGGCAAACGAAAACACTAATTGGGTTATAAACTGCAAAAGACAATATTCGGAAAAAGTTAATGTATGGTGCGGAATATTGAATGAACGAATCATTGGTCCATTTTTTCCGAAGGAAATATAAATTCCATGAAATAACTAGAATTTTTCAGAACTGAACAAAGGAATACTATTCATGATCTTCCTATTTTTGAGCGAATGAACTTACATTTCCAATTGGATGGATGTTCTGTGCATAATGCTGGAATTATGAAACAATGGCTGAATGAACAGTTTTCTCATCACTGGATTGGTCGAGGAAGTGAATTGATTGGATGGTCACCCAGGTCCCCCGATTCGACCCCACTTGACTTCTTCTTGTGGGGTTCTCTTGTACAAGAAGTTCACAAATCCCGCCCAAGAACTAGACAGGAGTTATGTGAAAGAATACGTCAAGCTTGTAGAGAAGTAAAACCCGAAGGACTCAAAAATACTGTAACAAATATTTGAAAGAGATAAGAAAAATGTATAGAATTGAATGGTGGTTTGGTGAAAGCTACAAAAATTTGAAATGTATCGATCAGGGCTAAATAATTATGGACCAAGATTACTCAATGTTCTATTATCGAAGTCATTTGTTAGCCATCGTGAAATTTGGAATTGAAATCAAATTAAAGTTTTCATTTCATTCGAAAATTCTTGGTTGATTTATTTCATTTAGCGTATGGCTACATCACAGGTAAGTGTTTAACAAAAAGAAAAAAAATTGTAAAATTTCACAAACAGACATTAAGGTTACAGATATATTCTATTGACTCTCTTGTCGCAATCAGGAAATCGGATGGGTTGCCACTGTAGGAACTAATTGGGCAGTCCTCTACCAGGTGTTTACTAGTCCGTCTTTCAGCGCCGCAGTCACAATTTGGGGAAGGTATTTTCCCCACCTGAAAAGTGAGTCGAAGCATCTGCCGCAATTCGTCCTTATTCTATTAAGTGTTGTCCAGATTCATCTTGGTTGATCAAAACCCTCTGGCTTGCTTGTAACGCATGGCATGTCACGGTTGGCAGGTGTGGCCTTCTTCTCACAGTCTTCTTTCCACCACTCAATTATGTTGAAGTTTTCTTCGATAAGGATTTCTGCCGTTTTTAGAGGGGGGTTTCGTGAGCGTAGCCTATTTATGGTTCTGCAGGTTATTCTTGGTTGATACAATAATGGATATCATTAGGAACTAGTTTCTCGACGTTATGGATTTAATTTTTATTCCAAAAATACCATTCCACAATATGTTATAACTCGAGAACAATTTGTGTTATGAATTCGAATTTCTACCAGAAACCCCAACGATCCTCAACGTTTGTGTTGACAGTGTTACCGATTCTCAGAATTTGTCTGAAATATTCATAAATAATGGTATGTTACCAAAATTAATATTGTTATATCTTTGTTGCCAATATATAATTTCAAATGAAATTATGGGATTTACATAAATGAAGGATGCTGGGTCCAATGGTGAAATTTCACAAAAAAATTCAGTAATGAAATTTAGAACATAAAAAAAATTATAGTATGCTCTGAAATTTGGAATTATATTTTGCAAATTTGGTGCAAACGTAGACTTTTGATAATCTTCCTGCTAAAAAAAGAAAAAATTCAATCGTTCTAAAAATGTGGATTTTATAAGGGTGCTCCGGTCTTAAGTGGGTCACACTTTATATATATATATACATATATATACATATATATATATATATATCTATATATATATATATATATATATATATATATATATATATATATAATATTAAAAAAAATAACCATTTGAGCGAGATCTCTATTTATTGTCTTTAGATATCAATCAAAATTGACAACAATGTAATATAAAATAATAGTTGGTAAGTTTGGTAACATCAGTTGGTACTAATTTAACAGTTGGCACCACTGTAACTAATACTAAGTGACACCCGTTAGCTGTCGTTCGCTTAAATATAATTTCGAGATTCCTTCCTGACCTGTCAGTTTCACTTGTCACACCACACACCACATAGAGTACACAATTAGATTTATATGATTTTAAACAACTCTAATGTGGTTGTAGTAACTTTGAACTTTGTTTTATTCCTTGATCTAAGTTTTTTTCTTTTGTATCACTATGTTAGATGAATATGTTTAACATCATTGAAACCAACCTCAACAGAGTTGTAAGTAGCATATTGTTTCGCACTTGAATATGTATTACTATTAGTTTTTTCCATCTATTATAGTCTTCCTGATGATGGAAAGCTTAGATAAACCTTATAAAGTTTACTTTTTCATTGCTGCTTACCCCAATATCCTTAGTTTTGTACCTAACTAGTCAGCAAATACTTCCCACATACAGATATATATACATATATATATCTATAGATACAAAGTGGGCTATTGAAAACGAAACAGCAGCTCTGTAGGTCGGCAGAACCGAATTATATAAGAACGCTCGGACACGTCAACTACATTTTTGAGGGGGACATCGTTCGCAATGAAATTCACCCGAAATACATTCCATCCCTCGGAGCTGTGACCGCCACCCCTGAATTTCTAAATGGCAACATATGGCAAGTGATAACTCATTCGGAAGGTATTTTCCTTCCTGATATCAAACAGGTAAAATAAATTAATTCTATAGATTCGTTCTCAAGATATAGGAACATGAAATTGGGAAATCGCTTTTCATTCACTCAATCAATAAAAATAATACCTAACAATGCAACTGTTCAAAGATGATTATCATTGTCAAGGAATTAAATAATCTAACTGTTTACTTGATCGAAAAAATTTCAAGGTTCTTTAGAATCGATAAAAAGACGTTTTCTCGAATTCGACTCAAATGCGAGTACAACAAAAACATGTATGGGAATTTTTTTTTCGCCAAATCGCAATCGTGGACGTTCATCAGTATCAAATTGATCTTTGATCGAACGATTAGAGTGAATTACTCGACTAAAGCTGATGAATATCGTTCCGCAATAATGGTGTATACGATCGCGAAAAGAACACCCCTTACTTCTGAACCCCAGATTTTAAATTATATGATTCAAATTTAAGAAGGTGAAATCACTTTGCCGATAGGCTGCTCAGATGGATACGGTTAGGCCGTGAGTAAGGTTCAATTAATGACTTTTCCTAGTTAATCAAATTTGGCCACTAAAAAAATTATACATTAATTAACTTGACTAGTTCAAGAGTTGGGCGCCAGACTTGCTAAAGACAAAAGTCAAAGATAAATAAAATTGAATAAATGTTACCTAGCTTGTATGGGAAGGCAAATAAATATGCAATAAATCAACTTAACAAATTTATTCCAGATGGAATTGACTGAACAATAAAAAAATAGGTTGACAATTATACTATAAGAGTATTGAGAAATTACATAAAAAAAACAGTATTTTCGACTCTGATCAAAACCCGAACATTTACAACTATGATTCCTCCAGTTGTTGGTGCCACGGATATACCTTCGGAGTTCTTGAGTGAGAGATGAAGGCTAGTTTCTTGAAGCTGGTCTTAGCGGTTCTAGGAGGAACTTGGTTTCAGCGGTTACGATGAAGATGGTTGTGGGTGGTTCTATAGTTGGTTTTAGACCCCCTTATCGGCGTGAATTTAGTTGATCTTCACGGACCAGTGCTGATATGGATGTGCTGTAAGACCTCCCAGGTTACTAGTCCTTCTGTCTCCGTAGATGGGTTCCCTCCGTGGTATATATCATGCGAAGAAGATGATAGCAATCAAAATATGTACAAAAAGGGGAGAACGAAGGATATCCTTTGAACCTCAAGTTTTATGTTTCAAATTTTAATCGAGAGTCAAAAGATAGATGCAAATGATAGCATACAATAAAAATCTCAGTCTATATAAAAGACTGGAAAGTTACAGTGAAAGAACAAAGATAATAAAAAGCAATCCAATCTGCTATTCTGGAGTTAAATTTACAAGTTAATTTTAATAATTTAAAAAATATATTAAAAATGAACAAAATTCAAAACCAAACAAAACAAACCTCACCCAAAACGTTATGTTCAAATTCAGTTAAGTTTTGAAACAAGTAAGTTTTGATAAGGTGATTCTATGTACCAGAAGGGTGAAAAAAATTAATGAGGAAAGGTATTCCAAAAGAAATATAAAAATTTCCTTGAAATTTTACCAGAGAAAAAATATAGTATTTCAAAGCAAAACACTATAAAATTGCTAGTGTAAAAATATACTATTTTAAAGCAAGTGCCAAAGGAAAATATAGCGTTATAACCAAAATACTCTAGTAAGCTACAAAAAAATATAGGGTTTCTGAACCAAGATAATAGTCAGAGTAAAAGTATACTCTTCAGCCAAGATAAGAAGAGAGAGACACACGTCTTTCAGTGAGCACGACTCTCTTAGATGGAGATAAAGTGAAATAATTCATTTTATTGAAGAATTTCCAAAGAAGGCTTCCAAGAGAAAGGCTTTCTCGATGACCCACTGCAGGGATCACCACGTGTTTTACTTCAATCAAACTCGACAGAAATTTGTATATTCAACATGAGATTTTCAATTAGTCGAAGATGTTTTTTACAAACTGACTTTTAAGATTTCATTTGTGATGTGCACCGATATTTTCCTGTTAGCAACCTCGAGATAATGTCTTGATAATGAAATGAAGTATTTCGAGAGCTCGACGGTTTGAAAAAGAGTCTTCTTTACATGGCCATTTCGTATCGACCGCAACCTCGAAGAAAAACATAAAATTGGTTTTTGTGTTTCCATAACTCAGTTTTTTCGAGAGACTACCTATATATATATATATATATAGAGAATATGAGAAATCACGTATGGTGATCTCTCTTGGATTCGTAACAGATTTCTCATATTCTCGTTATTAGTTTTGCGTTACTCAGAACGCACGATGAGTACGACTATGGGTATCGTGGGTTGGCCTATGCTGACATGTGTCGGTGACCTATTGATGTGCACGACATTTCGTGTCTTCAAAATTCCACGATAACAGGTCTAAGCTTCACCGCCCAGATTATAGGTGTCGCTATCTATAATTTGATGCTTTTCATATATATATATATATATATATATATATATATATATATATATATATATATATATATATATATATATATATAATATGATTATATATATATATATATATATATATATATATATATATATATATATATATTTTATATATATATTATATCATAATATATATATATAATGAAGGAATGGAATGGCATACTTTAAAAGCTAGTTCCGGACCTATGTCTACCAATTGACTATGAAGGCTATGCGAAATCGACACACACTCGTGTACACTTTACTTCCTTCAATTTAATGCGATGTTGAGAATGAAATAGAAAAATCAAACGTACTTATCAGTGGCCGTCGAGACCCGGTACCTATTCACCCAAACATCATCGTCGAAGTGACGATTTCAGTAGAAGATCCAGGAAGATGATCTCCAACCACTGATAAGATTTCAGCCAAATATACGTTGTGAATTGGGGAATTGTTGTCCGTGAGAAATTATGCTTTTTTTTGCTTTTTTTCTTTAATTTAAATATGTCCATTATGCCACAATTTCCTTTTTCATAATTTCTCACGAACAACAATTCCCCACTTCACAACTTATATTTGGCTAAAATCTTATCAGTGGTTGGAAATCATCTTCCTGGATCTTCTACTGAAATCGTCACTTCGACGATGATGTTTTGGTGAATAGGTACCGGGTCTCGACGGCCACTGATAAGTACGTTTGATTTTTCTATTTCATTTCCCAACATCGCATTAAATTGAAGGAAGTAAATTGTTCACGAGTGTGTGTCGATTTCGCATAGCCTTCATAGCTCAATTGGTAGAGCATAGGTCCGGCAGCTTAGGTTGCGAGTTCGAGTCTCGCTGAGGATGCTTTTTCTTTAATTTAAATATGTCCATTATGCCACAATTTCCTTTCATAATTTCTCACGGACAACAATTCCCACTTCACAACTATATTTGGCTGAAATCTTATCAGTGGTTGGAGATCATCTTCCTGATCTTCTACTGAAATCGTCACTTGACGATGATGTTTGGGTGAATAGGTACCGGTCTCGACGGCTACTGATAAGTACGTTTGATTTTTCTATTTCATTTCCCAACATCGCATTAAATTGAAGGAAGTAAAGTGTCACGAGGTGTGTCGATTTCGCATAGCCTTCAAGCTCAATTGGTAGAGCATAGGTTCGGAGTAGGTTGCGAGTCGAGTCTCGCTGAGGATGCTTTTTCTTTAATTTAAATATGTCCATTATGCCACAATTTTCTTTTCATAATTCTCACGGACAACAATTCCCCACTTCACAACTTATATTTGCTGAAATCTTATCAGTGGTTGGAGATCATCTTCCTGATCTTCTACTGAAATCGTCACTTCGACGATGATGTTTGGGTGAATAGGTACCGGTCTCGACGGCCACTGATAAGTACGTTTGATTTTCTATTTCATTTCAACATCGCATTAAATTGAAGGAAGTAAAGTGTTCACGAGTGTGTGTCGATTTCGCATAGCCTTCATAGCTCAATTGGTAGAGTATAGGTCCGGCAAGCTTAGGGTTGCGAGTTCGAGTCTCGCTGGAGGATGCTTTTTTTCTTTAATTTAAATATGTCCATTATGCCACAATTTCCTTTTTCATAATTTCTCACGGACAACAATTCCCCACTTCACAATATTATATATATATATATATATATATATATATATATATATATATATATATATATATATATATATATATATATATATTTATATTAATATGAACTAGATCCAGCTTGGTATTATACTGCAAAAAAATTATCTTGGGATGCAATGTTGGAATTCACAGAGGTCAAACTCTAACTTTCAACCGACATTCAAATTTTTTTTTCATAAATGGAAGACGTAGGAGAATAAGCACATATCAGAGGAAGCATATAGCATATAAGTTTCCATTTGGTATCGATACAAGGGATCCTACATCATTTATCCTTTTCCTAACAGTTAACTTACATGGACAACTTGTGAAAAAATCACCAACTTGGGCATAATTAATGAGACAGACAATAATTCATTTGGGTATGTTTTCGAAATTGACATAATCTCAAGAATTGAACGATGAATATTAATATCGTCCTCCTCTGGTGAGAAGCATCATTTTCTTCAATTCCAAGAGCAAAATGGAGAAAAAAAACATTCCAGCAGCCATGTTGGATGATGTCTCCCTGAAATGCATAATAGGTCCAACAATAAATTTGAGACTTTCATGAACCAATGAATAACGCAGTTTATGGCAAAATAATGGAGAACGTAGAAACAGGTTTCACGTAAGACTCGTCACACATTGACAAAATGTCAGATGGGAACTGGCGTTTCTGTAGCACATCCAAACTCCAAAAGTTGCACCATTTTTCCCCAAATTTTTGGTTGAAGAGAAGGTAAATTACGATGAAACGATGTAATTTGTAAACATCCAAAATAGTTATGTATGGATTTTACCATAAACTCATTAAAATAGAGTGGTCAGAATGCTTCACTGCTACTGATTCATCAATTTGGAAAATGAATTCGGACAATTTCTATGGATTCATGAGAAGGCATATAGGCAAACTTGATATATCCAGTTGTAGAGAACTTAACAAGTTCGATATACTATAAACATTGTCTGTCTTGGTGATTTCAAGGATGAGTGTCCCAACGAACCTATAATTAGTTTTTGTAGTACTGGTGCTGAAGCGTACTATGTACAATCACTTGCAACTGAAGTTGAGCGTGAATGAAGTTAAGCGTTATTTCAAGGATGAGTGTCCCAACGAACTTATAATTAGTTTTTGTAGTACTGGTGCTGAGCGTACTATGTACAATCACTTGCAACTGAAGTTGAGCGTGTATGAAGAGATCAGTGATAAAAAACCAATTGACTCCTGACGTTTACAAAAAATAATAATTGAGAACGGCGGCAAGATTTTAGGAATTTATTTAGAAGCCTCTCACATGATATGGATGCTGAATTGGAAAATAAGGTGGCACAATACTCTAATCGTTTTAGATTTCACAGAAAAACTGTTAAACTCATATTGTGAAACGAAAATCATTTATATATAATAAATAATTGTAATGATTATTCCGAAGATCATTATAGACGAATTTGGTCTCAAAAAATTCAATAATGCACCAGTTTCGCGTAGACTCATATGAACTCCAATTCTTCACCACATGGACAGTAACTCGTACTTTTTCGGAAATAAAGTCAATGAAGCAGAGCAACAAAGTTTCGAAAATGCTTCCGTACGATCATTAGTCAGGGATATATCTCAGGATGTGGTAGGGGTATTGCAGGACTAGGACTACATTCAATTGGAAATATAACAATTCATGTAGGGAGATTAGAGGAATTGCAGAAAAAAATATATACAACCACAAATACATGTTACTTCCGCATGCATACCATCATTTCAAGAAGTTGAAGATTCCAGATATATGAAAAATAGATTTTGTACCAAAATGATTTAACATTTTTGAATTTGATTTGAAATATATGTATAAATTATAAAAAATACACTGTTTTTGTATTCCATCCGAATGATGTATTGATTTGAACCTTCATGATTCAAGTAGATTTATTCTCAGCTCAGAAATAAAAGACACACTCCTTAAAAAAAAAACTTTCAAAAAACATTCCGCATTATCTATGGTACTCATCGCTGAGTATGAGTTCGACCGAAGTTATCAATTGTGTTCTAAGCCCTGCAAAATGTTGTTTGTAGCTCTAAAAGAGGCTGTCTCTGAATAACATCACATCAGGATCCAACTCGATGGGCTGCATCTCAACCTAATCTATCTCAATGGGCTCTGGCTCGTCCAATTCAATTGCCGCTTCCAAATCCGCATCTGATCCATAAGTATTGCAGAGATGTTATAATATAATAATATATAATAATACAATATATCGATATATGTATATATATATATATATATATATATATATATATATAAATTATTCGAGAAATTAGTTTGGATCATTGGAATCGAATTTAATAGAATATAGTGAATATTTATATAGTAACATTGTAGTCTGTGACAAGTTGACGCCATTTACACCGACTCCAGCAAGGCATTCGATAAGGTTAGCCATAATCTTCTTCTCGAGCAATTTGCTGAAGTTGGGGTACGAGGCTCACTATTGTGATGGGTGGAATCTTATATGAAGAATCTGTATCAGTTCAAGGATTTCGTTTGGAGGAGTATATTGCCTCATCAGGTGTCCCTCAAGGATCACACCTGGGATCTTTATTTTTTATCATTTATGTAAATAACATGAAGTCGTGTTTTAAAGATGCCAACTTCCTGTTCTACTTCAATCAAACTCGACACAAATTTGTATATTCAACATGAGATTTTCAATTAGTCGAAAATGTTTTTCACAAACTGACTTTTAAGATTCTCATTTGTGATGTGCACCGATATTTTCCTGTTAGCAACGTCGAAGAAATGTCTTGATAATGAAATAAAGTATTTCGAATGCTCGACAATTTAACAAAGAGTCCTCTTTACATGGCCATTTCCTATTGACTGCAACCTCAAAGAAAAACATAAAATTGGTTTTTGTATTTCCTAAACTCAGTTTATATATATATATATATATATATATATATATATAGACAATTTATTCTTTGCTTCCTGACACAATTAAAGTGCCTATTTTAATTTGCCTTTCATATATATATATATATATATATATATTTGAGCATATCTGTCGGAAATTTTGGAATATTGTCACATCCCCTTCTTTGGGGCTCTGCGACTGGGGGTGGTGGTAACCAATTACCACTTTCCCTTTTAGGGGTTCCACTGAAATTATGTTTCCTAGTTTCATCAAACCAGTTCATGAGGTTAGGTAGTGAGAATTGAAACAGTTGGATGAACTCAACACATCTATTCAACAATAAAATGAAAGGTGCCATGGTACTTACAAAATTAAAAACATTATTCTCAGGAGGTGTCACACCTTGAAGGGACTCAGCTAGCAACTGTCCGGTACTTTCTTCTCCCCAAAACTATTTCCCTCGAATCGAAGATAATAAAATCCTTCATCAGTTTATTTCAATTCCCCTCGTACAAGGCCAATATTTGGAATTCACTCGATACGATGTAAATTGGATATTTCCCGATATGCCTGGGGTTCGAGAGAAATAAATGAACTCAGTAATTAAATTTGAATTTTTTCCATATAAAAGTTAATATGAATTGATTGGTTATTACCCCCAATGTGTGACACATGCCTACCGACCAAAAATGGTGGACCCCTTTGAGGAAAATAAATATTGTGTATGTAAACGATAGATAAAAAAAAAATATATCAGAATCGCGTAAAACACAAAAACAGAATCCATATACCTACTTGAAACGTAAACAAAATTATTTCAAAATATTACGCAAAAAAAACATTCCCCAAAAAGCAAAGAAAGTGTGTTTAAAAAAAAAGAAAAAAATTAGTCACCCATTAATATAGTAATATGATCAAGAAAAAGTGAAATATATTCATACATACACACACATATAAATATATATATATATATATATATATATATATATATATATAGAAGAAGGGTAGTCTCGTGACTGGACTAGTTGAAAATAACTATGAATTTGAAATAAACTTTGTAGAAAGTAAGAAAGAGTTTTTCTTTTTTCACTGGCCATTAAATTTGACTGCAACCTCAAGGAATATCCTTTCTATATATATATATATATATATATATATTAATATATATATATATATATATATTATATATATAAGGGAGGAATTTAATGGACATAGCCCTCAGAGAAAGTGTTACTGTAGACACGGCTAGTTCGGTTATCAGGGTAACGGATGAACAACACTTTAGAAAACCCGGAGTTATTTGTTTCTGGTCAGCAGACCTTATTAGGGAAAAAGTCACACGGAGGATATACTATGGGAATCGAGTTCAGGAATATAATAAGGGGATGGGATGTTGAAACAATGGAAGGAATTTAGGACATAGCCCTCAGAGATAATCAGACACGTGTTTTGGCCTCATCAGTACGGTGGAGAAGTGCAAGGATGAACAACACTTGGTAGAAAACGACAAATCAACTTCTCCACCGTACTGATGAGTGCCGAGAGCCCAAAACACGTGTCTACGGTTAACACTTTTTTCTGAGGGCTATGTCCATTAATTCCTTCCATTTGTTTTCAAAGTCCCCGATTTTCCCTTTCATATTTATTTCCTGGATCTCATGTCCGCAGGTAGCTATAGTGCCTCCGTGGTGGCTTTGGGGTTGTTGCCCTGGAATACAGGGTCTGCGACCAAAACCCACAAATGAGCGGCTGGCTCCTGTTTGTTGACCCGGAGTCGTTGTCTACCAAGTTGTTCATCCCATTTCTCCCTACGATGAGGGCCGAGAGCCTGAAACACGTGTCTACGGTTAAGACTTTTTTCTGAGGGCTATGTTCATTAAATTCCTTCCATTTGTTTCCAACACTTCCCTCGATATTCCTCTCTTTCATATTTATATATATATATATATATATATATTTATATACATAAATATATATATATATATATATATATATATATATATATATATATATATATATATATATATATATATATATATATATATATATATATTATTATTATGATATGGAATATTAAAAAAAAAATAAAAAGTGGATATAATTATATTTATACATTACATGAATACCTGCTATGATTGATTTAACGATTTTTCTGTGTAATATGCATCTCTGAAACTTTTGGCCATCTTATAGTCAACGCAGATGATCCAAGAGTTCTGCAGTGGAGCTTTTCTACTATCATCAGAATGTTTACAACAATCCATTTAATTTGCACAAGCTATAAAAGTATGGACATTTTAGAATTCAAATAGACAAAAAAATCTACAAGCAAAAACATCCTGTATGCTAATCTTGAGTCACAAGGAACATGACAGGGACATGTCAAACTATTTTCCATTAGGAATAATCAAAATAACAGATTTGAGAACAGAAAATGGGTGAATATGAATTTTGAACAGTTCTGTATGAATAATGTTAGGTGTAAATATAGAAATTGTAAATAAAATTGTATCATATGTTATTATCAGAAAATGTTTTTCAAGAAAGTGTGCAAAAAGTGAAACTCAGATCGGGAAAAAAAAAATAATGGTTGCGGGGAAGAAAAACTAAGAGTCGAAAAATAATTTTGGAAAGTAGGGGTAACCAACATTTTTCATCTAAAAAATCAACGCAAATAAGCAGACAACGAATCTAACAACAATTTTAACCCTAAATCCAAATCAAGAAACTGCCTGGCAAATATTCGACCAAAGAGCCACATACCTCCAATCCAAATCAGATTATATTTCCAATAGACGGCATAACCAGCAACAAGGGGGGCAACATCAGTTAACTTCACTCCCAGAGTAGCCATTGAACACCTACTTCAGTATTTTCGTGAGTGCACGAACTGAATTTACAAAAAAGGTATTTCATCAACAAATACTAAACACAGTGAAACGTTTCGCACTAGATACTTTTCATGGTTTTTTCTAATAACAGCGATTCACAGTGGTGAACTTTCTTCCGTGCTCATGATCATAATATAAATATAACCTCTAAATATTTACTTTCAATATTCGCTGATTGCGCATGCGCAAGCATCTGATGTTTTGAATTTTAATTGTTCCAATTACATCAATCATAAGGTAGATATCGCAGGACTAGGTATTTGAAATATTTAAAAATTAATTTGAAAACAAAAAATATCATTTAACTATTTTCTGGACTCGTTATTTATCATTTGATCATATTACAAGCTATATTTCCATGAAACAGTAAATTGACTTCAAGCAAAACAACTAGATGGCGCAACTGCAATCCTGCTCCACATAGGCGTACCGACTGAGCTGGGGAAAGGTAATAAGAGAAAGGTAAATGGTATATTGAAAAAGGGTATGTCATAGCCAGGGTTTATTGTTGTGATGAGTATTTGAATAGCACATAAGAAAACATAATAATAATTATACATAAAAATTATAATAAAAATGAAGTCTACATTCTGATGGGCGGTTCAGCGTTTTATAACGATTCATCCTCATTGATATCTCTCCATACTTTTTAGAGACATTCTTGATATACCAATACACACATTTTTTAACAAATGCATTTTTGATGATAATGAAATAAAAGCGGAACATGTCGTCCAAGCAGAAAATAAAGGTCACTGTACGAAAAGTAACGTCTCAGGAAGTCACTTCATGTCTATAAAAACATTCATTATCTTTTACGTACCTACTTGACATTTCTTATAACTCGGATTGCGTCAGGTCAGTTTTACAAATATGCTTACTATTTCTGTTGGCCAAGCTAGATTCCAGAAATTATATTCCAAACCAACAGAAATGATTTACTTCATTTCCCGAATACCTTGAATCTTCCACGAGACTCCCAATAAAATTAGACGAATCGAAAATATGAAACTCAAATATATGTCTAGCTGATTAATTATTATTTTTATTTTATTTTTATTGAAAAATATTATGAAATCGTTCACCTTTGGGTGCGACTGTGAATCCATGTTTTTTTCGATTGGCTTTTATATGATTCATTATGATATTTTGTTATATATACCGAGTGATGATAATATATGAAAATAATAATTGGGCGATGGAAAAAGTTACCTGTGTCATAAGGGAATCATGGAAGAATAACCTGAGTGGATTGAATAATTGCCTGTGAGAGTTTTTGTTTGAGTAGCAGAGGGGACGTGGAAGAATATTTTCAATGTTAGGGATTGAACGTCTACCTGCGTAATTTTGCTCATGAAGTGTTGCTAAGAGAATGAATAGTGTTCAATAATATTATGATTTGCTCTTGAGGTATTTCCAAGAGAATAAATAAATGAATTCAGAGAATAATGGTAAATATGCGAAATTAGGAATATGGTAATACAAAGAAGATGAGTAGGTGAGGAACAGTTGCACACTAAATAATTTAATTTTATTGAGACGATAGTTGAAAGTGAATCATAAGAGTTAATAGACGCGTGACTTGGAGTAAAATTTTCATAATATGGAGTTGGAGTGCCAAAAAGAACGTTGAAGAGAAGAAAATATTTATGTCAAAAAAGAGGGGATCATAAGGTCTGAATTGCTGTTTAGAAATTTGAATAACTATGTATTTGAAAATTTGTATGACTGACCTAACCGAATTGTTGGGCACATCCGTATCTCAATTGAGGAGGTGAAAACGGATATCTAACATTTTCAATTTGATAATTGACAATAGATCCACCTTGGCCTGATTGCAAGAATATTTTTCTCATTTGTTTTGAATTTCGTTTCAACAGTTGGTTGCTATGATGTGGATGGAATAGTAATTTGCAAAAGATTTATTTTCTGTTGCATTGGAGATTATTTTTTGCGAATTTGAAGAGAACCGTCCGAGCACACTGCCTAGCCAACAGTTTCAGAGCTGCTGCCTAGCTAACACCCATCTAAATATGGAGTTTTGGCAAAATGTTTTTGTGTGGATTAGCCAACCACCCAGATCCTGCTTCCTAGCCAACAGCAATTGAATTCAAAAAGATTTCTGTAACAAACAAATATCTCGAATCGATGATTTACAATCCAACAATCCCAATCAATTCTATGGTATTTTCAGAATGTCATCCAATATTTTTTTCTGACAACGTTAATACATGGTATTAACAATAATTATTATGATAATGATGATCCAGTTGGTAGTCTTGAGCCAGTAAAGTTTTGGGAGTAATATATTTTTTTTCAATCAACAATATTTTCTTGGGATCAATTAATTTTTTTTGACTTGGTTTGATTTTGAAATATGATTTGTTATATTCTGAGGGATTATTTGAGACCTTGAAGTCTCAAGATGAGTTGTTTTTCAACATGAAGGAGTCTGAAACCATAAAAAAAAGAATTTGATTTCTCATCCATTTCAAAGAACGTCTTGAGTTCTCTTCCGAAATATTGTCAATTTTTCCCTTCAGTCAAGCGCCAGTGGACAATTATTCCATTTTATCTGTATGATGTTGAAACAAGTTCTGGTCAAACTGGGATAGAAATATTTTTGTATATATAAATGTATATAACCATGTGGATAAAACCCTATTATTCCATTTTAGTTGTTCTTCAATATCCTTTCAACTTCAAATGTATTGTTTTTTTTTGTATAAATATTGAACCCCCGCATTCAGAATGATGGGAACCATGTACCTAATATAAGCTATAGAGGTAAATAACATATAAATATTCAATGAAACTCTTGAAACTGAAAAGAGAAATATATTTATATATTGGTATTCAACTTTTATGAAACATGCCTTTACAAGTGAGCAACAATATGTGAATCAAGCCATTTTTTGTTCGTTCGTTTTCTCAATTTTTTTCTAAACTATACAAAACTGACCTAAATAGCCAGACATACATGCATCTATAGTACCTGTATCAACAAGTTGTGGGTCTATATTTGTTAGAACATTGTATAAGCAGTTTGACGAAATGTATGTTATTCTGGTAGGTTCATTGATGGTTATCAAAATTCCAAAAGAACTCAGCAGCATCCAAAAATCATAGATTGATTGAATACAGCCCACTCAATCGAATTGAAATTTATTCATGGTCGTTCGAACCGGATCTTGGGTGTGAACAACAATATCGAATTGAAGAATCACATTTCGTCGACAAGCTGTTACAAGGGAGTCCACAAGACAGCGAGTCCCGAGAATTATTAATCACGTGCAATATCCTTCCTTTCTCCAATTTTGAGGTAGCTTGCTGCTTGTCTACTTGTTATTAGATTTATCATTTTATACTCTCTGGAGTGCACAATTCCAATTTAATTCATTAATAACGTGGTGAGTTAATTGGTGAATCATATACGTTCTTGATTTGAATTCGCTCAGAATGGCGGACCTTTCAGGTCTGAAAAGAAACCGAGGTTCTGTAAAACAAAGGCAGACGACGTTTGTAAAATTCATGAATGCTTTGCAAGATGATCTCCGAGCGGAAAAACAAATTGATAAGAGTACCATTTGTCAATTTCAAGATCTGCTTAAAAAATTTCAAGGCCTATTCGCAGAATTTAAAGCTATTCAATTAGATAAAGAGGTTCCGTGTGCTGATGATGATGTTGAGAATTGATTTAAAGAACGTGAGGAGTTTTCATCCAAGCTCCAATTTCGGCGGAAGCTAAGATCATATTGAAAAATTAAGTTAAAATGACTGATTTATCATCTATTCCTGCAGTTCCTTTTCCTTCCCAAATATTCATTTTAAAATAAATTACCTGATATAAATTTGGTAAAATTCAATGAAAATTCAAAATTCGCTGAATTCAACGTCACAAATGAATCTCTCATTCACGATAGTGTTTCTATTGATAATTTTTTTTTTTATTATTTAAGAGCATCTTTCGAGGATGATGCACTCAAGGTTATACAAGTCCTCTGCAAGGAATTACGATATTGCTTGGGACTTGATTTGCAATAGATTCAACAATAGTCGATTGCTAGTTAATGATCGTATAAAAGCTATTTTTTATTTTGAAACCCTCAACAAAGAATCATCAGCTGGTTTGAGAAACATTATTGGTACGATTTCAAAACATTTAAGGGCCTTTGAATCTTTGAAACAACCAGTTTGTCAATGGGATACTTTGATTATTTTCATAATAACTTCCAAGTTAGATAAAGCTACTGCACGTGATTGGGAAAAAAACTGATAAAGGTTTTCCTACATTGGAAGATTTGAAAAGGTTTTTGAAAAATAAGGCGGATTTCCTAGAAACAATTGAAATCAACCATAATAAACAAGAGAAAGATCAAAAAGAAATTATCCGTGGTTTCAGACAAACTTCCTTACTAGTAGCAAATCCCAAGTGCAATTTATGCAGACAAGGTCATCTCACTTGCAAATGTGCCCAAATCCTCAAACTATCGGTAACCGAAAGGAAACAAAAAGTAAAGGATCCTAAATCATGCAGTTACTGTTCATGTACTGGTCATGAAGCTGAAGATTGTAAAGCCGGAAAGTGCAGGTTATGTGATAACAAACATAGTTCATTGCTGCACATCGGCAAACTCTCTTCATCAGAAGTGACTTTAACAAGTCAATTTTACAAAGGATCAGTGCTGTTATCAACAGCCATTATTTTAGTTGCTGATTCAACAACATTTTCACAAGGCTAAGGCCATTCTAGATTGCGGTTCACAATCCCATTTTCTGTCCGTTCTACAAACGTCTCAACCTCAAACTGAATGACAGTAATATTTCTATTGCAGGTATTGATAACCTCTCTTCCACATTGAATGAGAGAGGAAAGATTATTATTGAATCGTCCTACAACAATTTTGAAACCTCAGATCCTTGTTTTGTACTTCCGACTATTACGGATTAATTGCCTTTTTCGAAAATCAACATAAGTTCATGGAATATTCCATCAGATCTCCCTTCAGCGGGATCCGCATTTTAATGAACCGGGAAAAATTGATTTGTTGATTGGCACTGGATTATTTTGGAATATCTTACTTCAAGAAAAGGTCAGTTTAGGTCGACATCTTCCTTCACTACAAAATACATATTTTGGTTGGATAATTTCAGGTGCAATAACTAAACCTAATTCGGGGGTGCGTTGTAATCTGTCTCGATTGTCCGATCCTAATATACAATTAGACAAGTTTTGGGAGATTGAGGAAGTTGAGCCAGACAGTTTTCAGACACTATCATCTGATGATGAATTAAAATTTTATAAATAACTTCACAAGGGCGATTGATGGTAGATTTCTCAATAGAATTCCTCTAAAATTTCCAAGTGGCGATTCAATGAAAATGGCGATCAAGAGATTTTTCAGCTTATAACGAAGGTTAGAAGTGAATCAAGAATTGAAAGATCGATATCATGATTTCATTCATGAATTTATTGATCTGAGGCATAAGTCATCATCAAAATCACCAGATCAAACAAATATTGCGTATTTTCTGCGCTTCATGGAGTGAAGTATTTCAGATTCTGGTTGGTCTTTGAATGACCTTCAATTCACAGGGCCTCCTGTTCAAAACGAGATCAATCAATTTCATTGAGATTCTGTCAGCACAGCTTTGTAGTTGTCTCCAGATGTTGCTAAGATGTTTCGACAGATTATGATTCACCCTGAAGATCGACATCTTCAACGTATTGTGTGGCGTGAGCAACCTCAGGAAAAGTTTTCTATTTACCAGCTCAATACCGTTACATATGGTACCAAGTCAGCTCCTTTCCTCTCAATAAGATTTTTGAGACAACTGGCGTTTGATTGTGCTAAAACTTTTCCAGAGGCCCCAAATATAATATCGAGAGATTTTTATGTAGATGACCTTCTCACTGGATTCAGTTCTGAGCAAGAGGCAATCTCATTTGTTAGGTTATTTCCGAAATCTTGAACATTGCAAACTTTCTGCTGAGAAAGTGGATGTTAAATAGTACACATATATCAAATGAAATTCAAGATAAAAGTGAGCCTTTGAGTGTCATTATACTCGGGGATAATGAACAATCCAAAACATTGGGGATAAGATGGTATAGCAAAACAGATATGTCAACATATCATATTAGTGATCCTCCAATTTCAAATACAACAAAACGTTCCATTTGATCAGAAGTTGCAAACATTTTCGACCCTTTAGGTTTCTCGGGTCCTTGTGTGATCGTTGCCAAAATCATAATACAAAAACTCTGGTTATCAAAGACAGGATGGGATGATATCATACCTTCGGATTTAGAGAAAGATTGGAAACATTTCAGAAATGAGTTATCATGTCCCAATGAGGTGCAAATTGAACGACATGCTATTTGTCCTAACTTCGTACATATTGAAGCTCACGGTTTTTGTGATGCCTCACAAACAGCATACGCAGCATGTATATATTCAAGAAGTACTGACCAGCACGGCCATATTCATGTATAACTTTTATCCGCGAAAACAAAGGTTGCTCCATTGAAATTAAAGTAAACAACACCGAAATTAGAATTATGCAGTTCTTTATTACTGGCTCGTCTTCTAAAAGAAGTCAGAGATTCTATGACTATCGATATGCCATATTTTTTGTGGTCTGATTCACAAGTAGCGCTATGTTGGATTCAAACCCAACCGTCACTACTGGTAGCATTCGTTCAAAATAGAGTATCGAAAAATTCAATCCTTAACACACTCTGATATGTGGTATTATATTAACACAAAAGATAACCCTGCAGATTCAGATTCCCGGGAAGTTTTTCCAAACAAATTTATTTCTAATCAATTATGGTGGCATGGTCCGAATTGGTTGCACAGCTACCAGAAGAAAGAGTTACGTGCTCAACTACTTCTTTTGTTACCGGGTGGACTATGCAGGTCATTTTTTACTAAAGGATAGGAAGGGGCGTGGAAGTAAGGTAGTGAAGGGATATGTGTGCCTTTTCATTTGTTTTTCTAGTAAAGCAGTTCATCTTGAACTAGTGACAGATCTGAGCATTTTATCGCTGCGTTGCGGCGTTTTACTTCAAGGCGTGGTGAAATCCAGCTATATTCATTCCGATACAAATTTTGTAGGGGCTGCAAAGGAACTGAAATTATTGAGTGAATTCTTTTCAAGATCAAGTAATGAAATAGAACAATCGTGTGCCAATGAAAGCATCGTTTGGCATTCAATACCTCCTAATTCTACCAATTTTGGAGCTCTATGGGAATCAGGGGTGAAATGTGAAAATCACCATCTTTTGAGGGTCATTGGGAAGACAAAATTTACTTATGAAGAGTTTAATACCATATTAGTGCAGGTAGAAACTACTTTAAACTCCCGTCCATTGTATCCACTCTCCTCTGATCCAAATGATATCCCCTCTGCCCAGCTCACTTTTTGATAGGAAGGCCATTAGTGACAGCACCTGATCCGAATATAGTAGACATTATAACAAGCAAATTGTCTGAATACCAATTGAAGCAGCAAATTCAACAGGATTTTTGGCGTCGATGGTCACGCGATTACAATAGAAGAATAAATGGGCTCAGACTTCCAAATCAGTTACCAAGGGCACACTTGTTCTGGTAAAACAGGATAACTTGCCACCGAGAAAATGGTTTTTTGGCAAAATTATCGAAGTATACCCAGCAGTTGATGGCGTTATTCGAATTGTATCAATAAAAACACAAAACTGAATCCTCAAGCGAGCAGTTTCCAGGCTCTGTCCACTACCAGAGCAAGTGAATCACAACAATGAATAATTTTTACCCTGTTTATTCAAATCATGTTTTATATTCATCAGTGTTAATGTTGAACAATTGCATGCAACCGTTCAAGGTGGAAGTATGTTAAATACTTCTCTGGAATATTCGTTTATGGAGAGAAGGCGAGGAGGCGGAGAGCATGACATGACAGAAGAGATTTGATTTTTGTGACATATTTTAATTTATAAGCATATTCTTTATTTTCTCGGAATAAGGGCCTTAGTCAGTCTATATATTTTTTATTTCATTCGACGTTTCGGCATTGTTTATGTCATCTTCAGGTAACTTTAAAATGATGTGAAACATGTAAATGTTAAAAACATAATACGTTACATAACTTCAAATACGTTTAAAAATTAAAAGAGACATTAAAAACTTACAATATAATTCAACTATTCTTCTTTCATTTCATTTCATGTATCATGATTTAATGAACGTTGTTGAATGTCTTAGATTGCTGGTATCGGGTTTGTTTTATCTGTTATAGTTTTTTTTTAAATAAAATACATTGGAGTGTTCGATATATTCAGTTATAGTACGAGGGCACTATATCTCTTTCAATTTTTAAACGTATTTGATGTTATGTAACGTATTATGTTTTCAACCTTTACATGTTTTACATTATTTGAAAGTTACCTGAAGATGACATAAACAATGTCGAAACGTCGAATGAAATAAAAAATATATAGAGTGTTGTTCATCCTTGCACTTTTCCACCGTACTGATGAGGGCCGAGAGCCCGAAACACGTGTCTACGGTTAACACATCTTTCTGAGGGCTGTGTCCATTAAATTCCTTCCATTTTGTTTTTAACAGTCCCCTCGATATTACTCTCTTTCATACATATATATATATATATATATATAAAAGTTTTGCCCAATAAGGTCAAATCATTTCACTAAAACCAAATATGAAAAATTTCCATTAACTGAAACGTTCCAACACATATACTAGTTTCTCAGTCCATCACTGGCTTTTTGTCATTCATCATCGAATGTTCGTTTGAAGTCTACATTCTGACGGGCGGTTCAGCGTCATGTTACTACTGAACGACAGGTGGCAACAACGAAGGTTGACTCGTGTTGTGAATGTAGGGAGCTGGACTACAATGGTGGATGTGTTGACGAAGCTATTGAACATAATCGATTTTGTGGATTTTTGTGTCTTTCTTGGCGTGCTCGGAGTTCGTCTTGTCTTGATTATCGTTGTCCCGTGGTCCTTGTGGCCCCATCGGTGATATGACGGACTTCATCAGGAGATCGTTCCGGAACGAATGTGTTAGGTGAGCATTTCTCTTAGGGTGCGGTGATAGTTAAATATCGTAGTTTTCTGATTTGTTATTTTTGTTTCAGAAAAAGAAGATCCCTGGTCCTGCCTGTTTTGTTTTACTATTGTTATGAAAGAGAAGGCTGTACGGGTTTTGGATACTGCTTGATCTTGGTTGGAGACAGGTTACTGCATATATATATATATATATATATATATATATATATATATATAGAAGTAGATATATATATATATATATATATATATATATAGAATATATATAATATATATATATATATATATATATATATATATATAGAAGTAGATTTCTTGTGGGGATGCAGTCAGGTTAAAGGGCTTTATTTCAAGTAAACTCTTTGAAATTCGTCAAGCTTTCGGCTATGTTTATTGCCTTCCTCAGGACAACTGAAATTATAATGAATAACAATATGAAATTGTATAGTATTGAGGTACTTACTAACATGAGAATAAATAAAATTATTACATATGAGGAACATAAAATATTTTTCGTATGACAGTGACAATTGTATAATATTATAAATCAAGTTGGAAAATTTTGAATACTGAGTGATATATCATTATTTTTGTTCAATTTCAGTGAATATGTATGAATTTGACTAAGATTGTTCAAATCAGTTCTTTTATTCATTGTTTGACTATTTGAATTGATATGAACCATTTCCAAGAAAATTCTTTTGGTTACATTATTCTCATCATCTAAAATGTGTGTATTATTATACTCCATTCGATGGCCTTGCTGATTAACATGTTCCGAAAGTGCTCATGAATTAACGTTTCGTTTACAGTCACTCCTATGGGATATAATTCGACTATTGAGACTTCTGGAGGTTTGGCCAATATATTTTTTGGAACAATCCTTACAAAGGATTTCATATACAACATTTGACTTTTAGTTAAGCCCTTTAACCTGACTGCATCCCCACAAGAAATCCACTTCTATATTACCGCCATATATATATATGTGTGTGTATATATATATATATATATATATATATATATATATATATATATATATATATATATATATATATATATATATATATATATATATATATATATATATATATATATATATATATGACTGATAACCATTGGGAATTATTCCGGAATATAGCTGAGTCCTTCGTTTCATGGCCTTCTCTGTATTGGGTGCTTCGAGCTATAGATAGCAAGCCTTGCCTTAGGGTGCGGGAGATGGGTGCCTGATCTGTTGCGCCAGTGTCGTCCCGGGAGTTGCCATCGAGGGTGTTGTGTTGGTCGTCAGTGGCATATGGAACAAAAATTGAAGGCAGGTGAGAACTTATCATACAATGTTTTTAAATTGAAAAAAGTTTTTCTCATTTTTACAAGGTGTATAAAATGCTGTTACAGTAATCCTATATCTCCTGAGTAGCAGGGCTTCATACTTAAGTAACTATTCTACTTATTCCATAATTGTAAAGAGAATAGGTTCGTTTCCAAGTACTTAATTTCCACAAATTTTTTAATTCAACTCTTATCATTGTTCTAATAGAAAAAAATGGCTTGATTCACATATAGTTGCTCACTTGTAGAGGTATGTTTCATAAAAGTTGAAGACCAATATATAAATATATTTTTCTATTCAGTTTCACCAGTTTTATTGAATATTTATATGTTATTCACCTCTATAGCTTATATTAGGTACATGGTTCCCATATTGATTCTGAATAGGTGGGTTCAATACTTATACAAAAAAATCAATACATTTGAAGTTTAAAGGATAATGAAGAAAAATTTAAATGAAATAATAGGGTATCATCCACATGGTTATATACATTAATATATACAAAAATATTTTTATTCTAATTTGACCAGAACTTGTTTCAACACACAGATGAAATGGAATAGTTGCTTACTGGCCATGACTGAAGGAAAACATTGACACTATTTCGGAAGAGGAGAACTTAAGACGTTCTTTGAAATGGATGAGAAATCAAATTCTTTTTTTAATGGTTTCAGACTCCTCCATGTTGAAAGACAACTCATCTTGAGACTTCAAGGTCTCAAATAATCCCACAGAATGTAACAAATCTTATTTCAAAATCAAATAATGTTTTTTAAATTGGTCGCAAAAATCTATTGTTGATGTAAAAAAATACAATATTCCCAAAACTTCGCTGGTTCAAGACTACCAACTGGATTATCATTATTATAATTATTATTGTTAATACCATGTATTCACGTTGTCTGAGAAAAATAACGGATGGCATTCTGAAAATATCATTGGGATTGTTGGATTGTAAATCATCGTTCTAAATATTTGTTTGTTTCAGGAATCATTTTGAATCCAATGGAATGTGGGTGCTGTTGGCTAGGAAGCAGCATCTGGGTGGTTGGCTAATCTACAAAAGGAACATTTTCCCAGAAGTCTATATTTGGAGGGCTTTTAGCTAGGCAGCAGCTCTGAAACTGTTGGCTCGTCAGTGTGTTCGGACGTTTCCCTTCAAATTCGCAAAAAATTATCCCGAATGCAAACAAAAAATAAATCTATTGGAAATTACTATTTCATCCACATCATAGCACCCAATTGTTGGAACGAAATTCAAAACATATGAGAAAAAAATCTTGAAGTTAGGCCAAGATGGATCTATTGTCAATTATCAATTTGAAGCGGATGTGTCCAACAATTCGGTTAGGACCGTCATACAAATCTGCAATCACATAGTTATTCAAATTTCTAATCAGCAATTTAGACCTTGTCCTCTTTTTTTTCGACATGAATATTTTTTTCTCCCCAAGTTCTTTTTGACATTTCAACTGCATATTATAAAAAATTAACTCGAAGTCACGCGTCCATTAACTCTCATGATTCACTTTCAACTATCGTCTCAATAAAAATTAAATTATTTAGTGTGCAACTATTTCTCAACTACTCATCTTCCTTGTATTACCATTTTGCTAATTTCGCATATATACCTTCATTCTCTCAATTCATTTATTCATTCTCTTGGAAATAACTCAAGAGCAAATCATTATAATATAATTGAGCACCTATTCATTCTCTCAACAACACATCAAGAGCAAAATTACGCAGGTAGACGTTCAATCCCTAACATTCCACGTCCCCTCTGCTAGCAAAAAAAATCTCTCACAGGCAATTATTCAATACTTTCAGGATATTCTCCCATGATTCGCTTATGACACAGGTAACTTTTTTCTATTACCCAATTATTATTTTCATATATTTCATCACTCGGTATATATCACAAAATATCATGATGAATCATATAAAAGTCAATCGGAGATAAAACGATTCCATGAGCGTTTTTTCAAGTGTTTGCAAAACAAAATATTTTTCAATAAAAAAAAATTGAAATAATTCTTCAACCAGACATATATTTAAGTTTCATATTTTTCATTCGTCTAATTTTATTCGGAGTCTTGTGGGAGATTCAAGGTGTTCAGGAACTGGAGTTTATAATTTCTGTTGGATTGGAATATGAATTCTGGAATCTGGCTATTAGAAATAGTAGACATATTTGTAGAAAAATGTTAAGTACGTAAAAGATAATGAATGTTTTTATAAATATAAAGTGACTTCCTGAGACCTAATTTTCAGTACAGTGACCTTTATTTTCTGCCAGGACGACATGTTCCGCTTTTATTTCATTATAATCGAAAGAGCATTTGTTAAAAAATGTGTTTATTGTTATATAAAAAAAATTCTCTGAAAAGTATGAATGAGGATTTATCGTTATAAAAAAATGGAAATTAGATCTAAATTATTCAGAAAATTCGCATGAGCTGAGAATATGATATAAAAATAGGGTTAAAAAAATAATGAAATAATAAAAATAATTGTAGTTAGGCTCCTTCCGATCCTATATGCAACAGACAATCAATTTCGAATTATCTCAAGAGTACTTTTTGAAAACATCTTCTTCAAGGTGAAAATTAATATATTCCGTGACAACTCAATATTGAATATTTCTCCAGAAGGATTTTCCTTTCATTTCCGAAGGAGAAACAAGAAAGTATATTTTCAAAATTAGTATAATTCTGTAAAGATAAAAAATTAATTTGTCTTAATAACCGAAAGTCAAGAATATTCACTTATATATTTTCAACCCCATTATCCAATATTCATTAGAAGAAATGTTCATTTTGATAACTTTCGATATTCGATTAAAATTTCACCATGTCCATATTTTTTTATAAGAAGGAAACTTAATGGAATACACTGGCGATATTTCAACGTCGTTTAAGTATAACACCAATCAATGGAATTATTGGGATTCAATCATGAACATTCTAAAAAATCTTGGAACATATTCTCAGCAGAAAAAATATGACTAACACTCAATAGAGATATTATTTGATAAGCGGAGTGAAATTTCTCATAGCAAATTCAAAATAATAAAAAAATTGTAAATTTAAAAAAATTATCATTTCGAAACTTTGCCGAAAAAATAAAGAAAAATTAATATCCCAGAGGAAAAAATGCAACTTCATCACTAATTTCCACACTTTGTTCAATTAATTGGGGATAGGGAAAAAATCGCCACTATAAATGAAAATAGAATCAGCTATACCAGGGTAAGTCATCTAGCATTTATAAGAATAACTATTTAATAACATAATGAATATAAGCATTGAAACATATTCTCAGCAAAAAAATATGACATACACTAAATAGAAATATAATTTGGTAAGCGGAGTGAAGTTTCTCATAGCAAATAAAAAATAATAAAAAAAAATTCATTTCGAATTTTTGCAGAAAAAATTCAGAAAAATTATTCTAATCTTCTAGAGAACAATTTGCAACTTTATTACTTATTCCTGAACTTTGTACAATCACTTAGGAATAGGAAAAAAACGCCACTATAAATGAAAACATTATCAGCTATACCAGGGTAAATCATCTAGCATTTATAAGAATAACTCTTTAATATTATTATCATCCCAAAATGAAATGAATAGTGGAAGCAGATTTTATTCTACAGGGCTCCAAGGTAGAAAGCATAAATATTTCAGTCCAAGTCTAAAAATCGCCCATGTTTATAGTATCTGGCGAAAGTATGTTCACTTTAGAAGTTCTCACGGTCAGTCAGATAGTTCGACTTGGTAGTTTTGTATAGCTTATATTTATATTCCATTTTCTTAGTTCCTAGAATAGTTTTATAATTACCCTAGTATTGAATTATAATTATCCATAAGTTTTTCTGTTTTCTACATTTATATTTACGTTATTTGGTAGTTTTGTATTGTTTCTCTATATTTTTTCAAATGTTCAGGGGTTATGGGTGTTGGAGGTCTATCAAGTTTTTCGATATTATTTTCAAAAATATCATCAAAACTGGAGAAATCACCTACTTTGATGAGATAGCTTGCGGGGCCAATGTTACGGGGGGTTAGTGGTCTCTCTGGGGGTAGTTGTTCCTCAATTGTCCTCCACCTTGTTTCCCCTTTTTTCCCTAGGTACTCAATATCGAGTTGTGGCTCAAATCTTAGAAAACTTCTGCTATTTGGACATGTGATGAATACGCTGCCCAAACACCAAGGAGAATTATGAAGATTTTTTCCGTCAAGAAAACACAATCTCTTTATTGAAGTTTTTCAAAATGATAAAAAATATCCTGTCATTAACATACGTGATAAACACGCTACATCAATGCCAAGAAGTATTCAAACAATGTTGCCCCTATTCAACCTGTGAAATTACCCTGTATATGGATATCAGTTTTTCAAAATAGAAATCACAAAATATTCCTGATAATGATATATGTGATGACCACGCTACATTAATAATAGGAATTAATTTAGTGACTTTGTTCCCAACTGAAAAACACCTCACTAGAATCAGATGGATGCTTGCAGCCACTTCACTTGAATATAATCTTCAAAGAGACCACTATTTGAGCACAAGGAGAAATTGAAATGATCATAGAGGGACAGGAAAAAAATAATATGATATAGATATTTTTGAATCAATTCAACATTATTCCATAATCAAAATAAAATCATTTATTCAAATGAACATCCTAATATAGAAACAATTTGTGAAGTAAAGTTTAAAAACAACTTTTTTTTTAATATGCCAACACAAATTTTCCAATAAACAACAAGTATGGATTTTTTCTCTGATTCCTGTCATAGCCCAATTTCAATTATTGAAATACTCATGCGAATGAGAGAAGAAAACAAGTGTATCTTCGACAAGAACTGAACTTGCTATTTTGTAAAAAAAAATATTTATTTATCATGTTGAGAATTTATCAGGAAACTATTTTTATTATGCAGAATGAAAGAATAGGAACTAAGCACGGTAGCCTCCACCAAATGTAACATCTTGGTGGGACCCATTGGCACCTCCACCAAATGCCACATCTTGGTGGGTGGGAACCATCGGCGCCTCCACCAAATATCACATCCCCTTCTTTGGGGCTTTACGACTGGGAGTAGTGGTAACCAATTACCACTTTCTTTATCAGTGGTTTAATTCTAAATTATGTTTCCCAGATTCATTAAACCGTTCTTGAGGTAAGGTAGCGATAATTAAAACCTGGATGAACTTAACACATAAAATAAAAGGTGACATGGTACTTACAAAATTAAAAACATTATTCTCTGGAGGTGTCACACCTCAGAGGGACTCACCTAGCAACTGCCTAGTACTTTAATTTTCCCAAAGCCATTTCCCTCGAATCGAAGGTAAAAAAATCCTTCATCAAAAACTGAACTTATTATTGA
This sequence comes from Gonioctena quinquepunctata, assembly GCA_018342105.1. Classification (NCBI taxonomy): domain Eukaryota; kingdom Metazoa; phylum Arthropoda; class Insecta; order Coleoptera; family Chrysomelidae; genus Gonioctena; species Gonioctena quinquepunctata. The sequence continues at coordinate 31,969 of JAFIRS010004061.1, forward strand.
AGAAAATATAAATTTATTTTGTAAAAAATTTATGAGGAAACTAATTTTATTATGGAGAATGAAATCATCGGAACTAAGCACGGTAGCCTCCACCAAATGTCACATCCTGGTGGGATCCATCGGCACCTCCTCCAAATGCCACATCTTGGTGGGTTGATTATTCCCACCAATATGTGACAATATATCGCATACCAGTGTTACATCAGATTTTAATTATAAATTCGAATATTATCGCAGGTTCTTGACTCGAGTAGATCCCAAACACGTTCAGCTTCATCAGACGTATATTCTTCATTCAAATTGCCATTTGATTTATTTTTTATTGGTAGACTAAAAACATTCAACCTGTCAATGTCATCCATGAAACTATGAGGAGAAATACCTTTTTGCCATAATAATTCTCATTTATAAATTCAGGAAAACACATCTCTACACATTGATTGTCACCCAATTCCTTCAATGGATTCGACATGAACTTGAAACTATCTATGAATCTCATTTTCAAATGATTCTTTATTCTACACGCTTCATTTTGATAGCTTTGTTCTGTAAATCATATGTAATTTTTCTTTATTTGAGAAATAACATCGTCTTCCTCTTTTATATTTATGAACAAGCGGACCCGCTCATATTATGACATATTATAATAATGAAATTAGATATCTCAGAATATTAAAAAGATGCAGTGGGGAACTGAGTATATTTTGTCTCTAGTGAGATGACAGTGATCCTTGACCCTGACATCACCTACTGTGAAAGGTATTTCACATATACCATAGGCATTTGTTCATGCATCTAAATCACATACCTCAAAAGCTGATTGAATATATTTTTCAAATGGTTTTTGATTCGCATTGAAAAAACCGTGGCAGCATCACTGCCTCTTTATGAAACACATTTTGTTAATCAATCGTCAAAAGAATATTTTATCAGATAACCAAATGAGTATACTTCATGTTGACAGGTTCTATTCGTGTATGGAAGTTTGGGATTCAAATCACTGGTTAGAATAGGTTTCAGCACGAATTCGAAATCTGCATACACAACAAAAGGCACCTTCATTGGTCTCTCAGAATTTTTGAATATCAATGTGCTATTGCTATCTTTCCAAGTTTATCGATCCAAAGATCAGTTCGCGGTTTTTTTTGTAGACACATGATAGCAATCATGCATCTGGTGATGCAAGAGTAGTAGCTCACTTGGAGAATACGATAATGAACATTCATCATAGAAAAAAAAGAGTGTGCTGAAATTTGACTGGACACCAACTTCAAAACATTTTTTATCCACCAATAATAACTATTCTTTTTTATCAGTGATAAGCAACCAATTGACATATCTTCTGAGATTTCACTGTTAGTGACGCAATGGACCCACAACCTCAGATTGAACTTTTTTGTTTTCTATTTCAACTGAAATATCATTCAAACACTCAAACGTTGCAATATACCACAATTTATCTGAAAAATTCATACCTGTCCCATCAAAGACGTCTCATACCGTGAGTATGATAACACCTTAGACACCTTACGATCAGCAGAAAATAATGCAGAAGTCACAGCTCACGCGGAACAATGCTGAGTCTCCATCCTTCACATTGAACACTCCTTCTCTGGTCTCGATGTATTCCGGTAGATTTAGGTGTGATCCACCATTAGGACTATGTTTATTTATATTCACTCCAAGAAACAACATTTTTCCACAACAAATGGATAATATGTTTGACTGTTTATATGTTTGACTGTTTTGTCAGATTATGTTCTATGTAACAACAAATGAGCAATGATGATATCACGAAAGGTTTCGAATAATTTAGAACCGGCTTAATCTCCACAATTGATTGGAGAAAAGTTTTATCTAATTTTGATATATTGAATTTCAGGAAATGGGGAAAATGTATGGATACTATTTTTAGAATCACAATGACATTTATTCCAAATTGATATATATCATGAGTAATAGTTTTTACTCTCCAAAGTTGCGTGCCTGACTTGATAAGTGTTATTTCCTCCATAGAGTTCATAATATTAACTTGAACACCACTTTCCATATCTGAATCTTTTTATTTTCAATTCAGGTATAGCAGTGGCATCCAGCATATTCACAATAACAGCTATGGCATTGGATCGGTACTTAGCAATCACAAGACCCTTTGGTATGATCTACCGGTCATTCAGCAAGACCAGCACGATTGTGATTATGTTGGTATTATGGCTCATGTCACTGATTCTGTTCTCGCCTATTCTGTGGATATACAAACTTCGAAAAGACTATTACCCAACAGAATCTGGAACTATAATAGCTGTTTGCATCGAAGACTGGAGTCAGTTTCCTGTATCACAATATAATCTAGGCGTCGTCTGGTTCGTCTTCATGTTTGCAACACCAGGTGAGTAATGCATAAATGTAGCAGATGATTCAAATATATTTGTTTGTATTCCTTTTATTCAAATGAGCAATCATATTTTTGACGTATTGGGTAGTTTTCAATCAATGTATGTTTTTGTTCAAAACTCAAAAAGTTTTATTCCTAGAGTAAGTGATTGAGTGAGGGGGGCGGAAGAGAGGTCGGTGGTTCAACTGACTTCCTGATGTCTAGTATTGTCAAAAGAGGCGAACTGATTTTGCTGTGAATGACTTTGAAGAGGCAATGACGCGATGATCCCTAGCTTCCTTGTTCATCGCACGGAATTCTTCTTTCGTAACATTTTTTTAGGTAAACCATCACAACATGAGAGTATTTTATTACTGATCTTATATATCCCCTCCCAGAACAGAAATAATTGATGTTACCAAATTATATATCGAGGCAGATTTCGGTGGCAGAAGTTGGTATGAAGAAAAAATTTTTTGAATTGATGCGGCCGAAACTTGATGAAAATCTATATTAAAGTAAACAAAAGGCACTCGCTTCACCAGATGATTTTTACTGAACTGGGTTTACAAAACACGATGTATCATGTTCAATAGTCAAGATAGGTAGAAGCAGATATATATATTTATCTAATTGGGAATATAAAGGATATTGAGGATTATCCATTAGGTATTTATTAGGACTGAGGCTGAGTAGAACAGAGATTATATACATAACCTGTTTATTCTTAAGTGAAACTAATTCAACAAAGGAAAATTATTCAAGTTGATCTGGTCATTAAGCAAACATTGCGACTTTTTGCATTCATCAATTTCTATATTTTCTAGAAGGTCAAATTGTTAACCTTTTTTTTCATGTATGTAATATTTCGAAATCGTTAACGAAACAATGTGTTCCAGTCAAGAGGTGGGTAGCAAAAGTTGAATTTGTTTTTCCATTGACGAAACAGTTCCTATATTCTTATAATCGTTTTTAAAAAGTTATGCCTATCTGTCCTTTGTGAAAACTAGAGTCAAAAGTGAATCTATAAACTCCAGATCCATCAGATTCCTCAGTTTTATCTTTATTGTTCTCAATAAATTAACTTAAATTATCTGTTCTATATGCGATACTGATGTTATTTTCACGAAAAAAGGTAGATGTATTTTCGGTGCGATGGCCTGAATATGAAATAACTTTGAAATTATGTTTATCGTTTTGAGTAGAAAACACTTTACTTATAGCTTTTTCATGAAGTTTCCTTGAAAGAATATTATATATAAGGTTTGAACTATAACCGTTATTAATAACAATTTGTTTGATTATATTCAATTCTTTATTGAAATTTTCTTCTCAAAGTGAAATAATAATTAATCTATGTATCATAATTTTATATGCGGCTAATTTATGTTGGTATGGATGCGTTGATGTACTATGTATTGTGATGAGTGTATATGAAGGTTCATGGATAATTGAAAAGTTATGTTTATTACTAATTTCTGTAATATTTTGTGAATTCAATTGAAAGGTGAATTGCATTGATAAAGTCAAAAAACATTTCTAATTGTCTTCGGGTTTCCACGACGCACAATAAAATGTCGTCCACATACCTATACCAATATACGAAATTTTCAATTAAAGGATTATTGTTTATTTTTTTTCCCAAGTTGTCCATAAATATTCCAGCTCATAAAGGATCCAAAGGATTACCCATTATTAGTCCTTCATCAGAAGAATAGAAACTATTGTTAAACTGGAAATAATTTTGAGATAAACAAACTGTGAGCAAGTCTAATATATCTTATTTGATAATCAGATTACATTATTCCTAACCAGAATATGATCTTTCAAAGTGATATGTTCTTCTGGTGGAATACGGAAATTAATTTTGAACATCAAAGGAGATGAGTTTGGAGTTGCCTGAAAGACGAATATTCTCGATTTTTTCAGTTCTTGATTTCATCATTCCTATTAAATATTTAATTGATAATCCTCAATATCCTTTTTATTCCCAATTAGATTCATATATACCCGCTACTACCTGTCTTGACTATTTAACATCGTGATTGATGTGTTGGTATTATCTCTACTTGAAAAAGCTATTGTATAGCGAAAAACGTGTGTGGTTTTGTAAACCCAGCCAAGTGGAAATCATTTAGTGAAGTGAGTATCTTTTGTTAACATAAGAAAAAACAGTTTTCAAACGAAAAATTACTCCCAATCAATATAAGCTTTCATGATTTATAGAAATTATATTAATATTTTTCAAATGGATTTTGTGCATTGAATTTCAAATTATTTGTTTCGAAAACAATCCCACTATGTATGCTATCCAAACATTTGAACAACGAAGGATGGGTTAAAGAACCTTTTTCATTATTTGTTCAGGAATGAATTTTGGTTGAGATTCTTCATGTTAAAAAGAGTCATTCCAAGAATTTATTGCATTGTATATTGCAGAACAAAAAATGAATTCCTGGCATAGAAGTAAATTATATATAAACTATATTCATAATGGAAAATTATGTGCAATCAATTATCCAAACGATACGTTATTGACAAACCCAATATTTTTCAGCTTCATATTCTTCATTCTGGAACGTGGTATCATACTTTCAGCTTTCAATATTGTACATATTCGCATGTACATATGCTTGAGGAATTGCCTATCAGATCTACTCCACTGACCAGAGACAATCAAACAACGTTTTAGAATGGTTGGAATGGTTGTTTCAACGGAAAATTGTCTTGCGAAATAACATCGTTTTCAACTATATTGAAATCATGCCAACTTCACAACAGTTTATTTATTGTTTTTTTTCCTATTCAATTTGAATTGATGACATATTTATTCCAACATTCATTGAAATGTAAAATAATGTTTATTCTGTTTTGGCTCCACGAGAGGTTGCACGGTAATATTCGTGAGAACACCATAGTTGCCTTGCATTTCTGGAATAAGTTGAGCCATAAGAGGTGTTTGAAAGGATATCATATCAACGAGATAAGGAAGGAAATTGATACACGATACACCTCATAATGTTCATGTATTGGCAAACAAAAGTTTTAAGTTTGACAATGTGAAAGTAGACTGACCGAGTCTGCCGAGTTTATCAGATTTCGAGGTAGAATAAGATATGTGACTGTGGAGATAAATTTGCCATGAAAGTCTCTTCAAAACGAAGAGACGTTGTCCACTTTTCAACGATGTTCTTGAGTTAGTCGATATAGTTGCCTAGAAACCATGGTTTTGCACTGATTTTCTTTTGTTTAGACTTTTTAGTTGACACCACCTGTAGCTCCGGTAGCCCGTTTCAAGTTTTCCACAATAGATGTTGTCGAAATTGACATACTTCCACGCATTGAATTTGTTTCTCTATTACAAAATAAAGTCGCCAACATTAGGCTACCCGCATGCGGAATACGGACATATCACTTGAATTTTCCAACCAATTGTAAAATTTGAATGCTTTTCAATCCTATTGGGGTTGTGATTTGTGAATTGTTGTTATTTCTACAAAACTAATCGAACATTCACTCAGTTTTGATTACCATAATTATCATTGTTGTGTGTTCATTGAAATGAATCGTGTTTGTATGTTTTGTGGTCAGTCACAGGCTGTCACATGTGAGTGAAATTGCTAATAATTACAAAATTCCAAAGTTTATGAAATCAATATTGGAGACTTTTTCCCCAATAATTTTCCATAACGAATACTGAGGCTTTTATTTGCTCTTGAAATGAATTAATGACAGACGTTAGAATGTGTTCGTATATTCCATTTCCTAACTACTGTTCAATTCATCTGGAGTACAAATCGAAGTTTCGGTTGTTAAATATATATAGTTTGATTTTTGGGTAAATTCATAGTATCCAACGATTTTTATAATTTTGGGGTATCTACTTACTCAGTCTCTCACTGAGCCCAAACTTTGCGTTTCCAATTTCTTCAGGAGATACGGCGACCTCCCCAAGGTCACTGAAGGTATTTTTTTCCAGTTTGAAAGTAATGACTGACGGCAAAGTCAAAGAATCATGCACACCAATACGATGTATCTTCCAACTTAATGGGGTTATGAATACAAACGTAACTTTAATTTTATTGATCCTTCAAAATTAATGTATGAAATTATTTTATTGGTTATTATCCCGAAAATATGAGGGCAAAACTGTGTCCCACAATATTATTGAGAGCTCCAGGATTTCAGAATTGTATTCAGCAGTCAAAAGTACGAAAATACTGTGGCAAAAAGGATCGAAATATTAGCCGCCAAAAAGCACCTCATATTGATTATATTATATTCAAGATGTATATATATATATATATATATATATATATATTTATATATATATATATATAATATATGTGTGTATATATATTTATTTCTTTATCAACCCTCAAACTCAAGTCTGAAAACAAAATTTATATTCAAAATGAACAGTGGAGTTATTCGTTGTTGGGAATATATGCACTCATTCTTGATTTCAAAAAAAAAAATCTCACAGTTGCTGTTTTCTTCACTGTTTTAAACCAAAACATATCACTCAATACCACAATGGAAAAGCAAATTTACATAGAGGCATTAACGAAACGTTGAGAACAATTGGAGAAAAGTATAAGACGTGAAAAAATGTGCACAGGAATGTGAAATATGTCAGAAAACTGAAATTTGCAAGCAGAATTCGAATAATCCACTAGTTATAACCGAAACACCGAAAACACTTTTTGAAATTATGAATATCGACATTATTATGGAAATTCCAAACAAAAACTATGGTTTAACAATTTACGATGAAGTCACTCAGTAGATAACACACTCTTATTATACTTTCAACATTACGAATACGAATACATTGTGATAGTGGAAGATAATTCGATAACGAAATATATCCGGGATTCAAATAATCAATCTTGTATTACTACCAAATTGTTAGACAAAAAACAGAGCGCAGTAAAGAAAAAGCCTCGATAAAGATATTAAGCATGTTTCCCCCTGACTATAAGGTGATAAAGTCTACGTTGAAGAGAGTCAGATTGAAAATAAACTTCGAAATAAATTCAATGGATCCTTTCAAATACATGAAATTTTCAAAAATTCAACTCTTTTGAAAAATTTAGATGCAAACCAACAATCAAAAATAAATTTCGACAGAATAAAATCTTATTCTAAATAAATTCCTTTCAGATAAAAATGCTGTTTTTCGCAGTTATCGCAGTAATTGCAGCAACGACATTTGGACAATACGAAGTGGTCCCCATCAACAATACCATAGGTATTCATTACAATCAACCGAAGGCATAATCTGAATCTCTCATATGAAAAGTGGACAAGTTTACAAAGATATACTTGCAATAGGCAACGCTCTGAATCATAATCATGAACTATTAGAATGGGGTCGGCTTTAGAATAGCCCCATGGTAAATCCTGCCTGTCGTAAGAGGCGACTAAAAGGATAACCGTAGGTGGAAGATGGTCTCATCGCCCGGTGAAATACCACCATATCGACTTTGTGTGCTGTGAAATGGACCATTCAGTGTTCGGTCGATACTTTCCGGTCTCCCTCTTTCCTTTCCCCAATTCCTCCTTCATTTTCAGGTGCATCCTAATAGTAATAATGATGAAGTCTCCTAGAGTAAAACACTCCGGAAGTAAAATACCTCTCCATTCGGATCTCCAGGCGAGAGGTACTCGAGGGGACTCAACATTAAAAATTAATTTTTGCAACATCCGCGGACTCAACAAAAACATCAATGACGTCCACCATCACGTACAGACGGAAAAACCGGATATTCTGGCTCTAACAGAAACACAAGTAAACTCGTCCACCAACAAGGTCCATATGCTTTGTCCTAGTTACGAACTCCATTCTCGATTCAGGTTCAAAAGTAGGGTCTGCCTTTACGCCAAGGCTAACCTTTTATGCCAGCGTGAAGAGAGTTTGGAACCGAAAGACTTTGATGTGATGTGGTTCAAGCTATCTGATACCAAACTGACTAAGTTCCTCTGCTGCCTTTACCTATCACCTAATGAACCTTCATATAACGACCTCTTTGAGTTTTTATCACTCAAACTGGACTACATTCAGGAGAACCATCCAACAGCTGAAACCATAATCATGGGAGACTTTAATGTACATAACGCTGCCTGGCTCAAATTCTCTAACAAAACAGATGATGCGGGTCGTCAAGCCGAGGCCTTCGCCATCACTCATGGTCTAGAACAACTGGTCGAGCTACCAACCCGCATCCCTGATGTCAACAACCAGTCTGCCAATACACTAGATCTTTTCCTCACCACCAATCCTGACCCGTATAGAATAGAAGTTTGTGCCCCACTTGGAAACTCTGACCACACCCTCATCTCCACAACATGCTCATTCCATTTACCATCGAGCTGCACAATACCACCCCGTCTCATGTGGCATTACAATTCGGCCGACTGGGAAGGTCTTCGTATGTTTTTCTCCGCGTTTCCATGGAAGAGAGTTTGTTTCTCTTCAGTAGATCCAACACGATGTGCTGAGACAATTTCTGAAATCATCATGTTGGGGATGCAAACTTACATACCGAATACCGAAAGAAGAACATCATCCGATAAGTCCTGGTTTAACAGAAACTGCTCTAGAGCTGTGGCTTCCAAACAGGCAGCATACCATCGATGGCTGAAAAATCCGGGCCCTGAGACCAGAGCAGCATATGTCGAGGCTAGAGGCATATGTAAAGAGATAATAGAATACTCAAAAGATGCCCACAAAGCCAAAATAAGATCAAAACTTGCTGAATGTCCTAACGGATCCCGTTCATTTTGGTCTTACGCCAAAGCTGTGGGACGAAACTTCACTTCCAGCTCATTTCCTCCCCTAACCAAAGGAGATGGAACACTAGCAACGACTGTTCAGGAAGAAGCCAATATCTTTGCGCACCTATTTGCTGGAAATTCCACTCTGGATTCATCGGGAAAACAACCCCCGAACATTACACCTATTGACAGTCACATGCCCGAGATCACCTTTCGCCAACGTACTATCAGAAAGATTTTGCTGGGTCTCAACACCAACAAAGCCTGTGGATCTGACGGAATCCCGCCGATTGTTCTCAAGAAATGTGCCCCCGAATTAACACCTGTTCTTTGCAAGTTGGTCAACCACTCTTATAATTTGGGGGTATTTCCGTCCAATTGGAAAAGTGCAAAAATACAGCCAGTCCCTAAAAAAGGCAAAAAGGCCCTACCTAGCAACTACAGACCTATCGCACTGCTATCTATCATCTCAAAGGTCATGGAAAAAGCCATCAACATCGAGCTCATGAAATATCTGGAAGACTCAGGAATTGTCAACGATAGGCAATATGGCTTCCGCCATCAGAGATCAACTGGTGACCTGCTCGCTTACGTCTCACATATATGGCAGCTATCTATTGAAAAGTATGGAGAAACTTTCGCTGTGGCATTAGATATCTCCAAGGCGTTCGATCGAGTTTGGCACCAGGGACTCCTCGCCAAGCTTCCGTCTTATGGCTTGCCCCCTCAGCTGTGTTCTCTGCTTGCTAGTTTTCTCTCAAACAGGTCTCTCCATGTAGTGGTCGATGGAGTTTCATCTGACACTCTACTCATAAATGCTGGTGTTCCGCAAGGATCCATTCTCGCACCAACACTATTTCTACTTCACATCAACGACCTGTTGAAAGCAACTTCATGTCCAGTACACAGCTTTGCCGATGATAGTACCCTCCATACCGCTTTCTCTTCCAGGGCCCGTATATCAGCCCGTGAAACCAGAAATGAACGAGGAAGAAATGTTAATAATATAAATATGGACTTGGCAACAATTCTCGAATGGGGATCTAATAACTTGGTAGAATTCAATGCAAACAAAACACAAGCATGTCTTTTCTCTAGATAAGCCGATCTCACTGTGCCTAACATAACTTTGTCAGGAGTAACCATACCACTGAAGCTATCCATATCGATGCTTGGTATTACTATCAGCAATAACCTTTCCTGGGAAAATCACGTGAGGTCCATTCCCAAAAAGTGCATCCCAAAACTTGGTTTTCTGTTTCGTGCCAAGAGCTATTTCACCCCCAGTCAGCTGCTTATGATCTATAAGGCACAGATCCGACCTGTCCTGGAATACTGTTCCCATATTTGGAGTGCGGCACCTAAACATATCCTGAGGCTATTGGATTCTGTCCAAAAAAGGGCAATTCGTCTCTCGGTGATGCCTCGCTTACAAACTTGCTCACTTGTCTGGAACACCGTAGAAAAGTTGGCGATTTGTCTCTATTTTATAGATATTTTCATGGGCGATGCTCTTCTGAAATATCAACAATCGTTCCTGCTTTGGCAGTCTCTTCGAGATTAACCTGTCAAGTTCAGTCATCACACCCCTTCGTAGTCACTTTGGAGACCTGCAGAACATCACTTTCCATAGACTCGTTCATCCAACGAACAGCGAGGCTTTGGAACTCATTGCCTAGGGAGGTGTTCCCCGAGGCATACAACCTTCAGAAATTTAAGAAGAACACCAACTCCTACTTTCTTTCCCTAGGTTCCCACGATGTTCTCTGAACATTACAGGATATCCCTTTTCGTGGGAACCAGAACATAAAAAAAAAAAAAAAATACTGAGTATTATTTTTAGGAACCGATAATACACGGATGAACTTTATGCAGATGTTGAAACTCATGTTAGACTATTAACAGAAATTGCCGAATCACTAGATTCGAAATTCGGAAAAATATACTTGAATACAAAAATATTGAAAAAAAAATGCGTTACAAGAGGACTAATCAATGTTATTGGTACTTTTTGGAAAGCCATTACCGGCAATTTGGGTAGTAGTGATGGTGAATATTTCAACGAATGTATCAATAGAATAACGCGTAATGAATATTCAATTGGAAAACCTATTGAGAAACCAGATTTCAGTAACTACATCAGTAATGAAAAGCTTCAATACAACCATTCAAGAATTACAAATCGACGAAGATACATTCAACAATGATCTTAAGGAAACTGAAAATTTCATTTTAGATGTTTTAAGTGATATGTATATATATATATATATATATATTTGTCATTAATTCAAAGGTAAAAACTTTGGAAGTCTGTGAATCACTTATGGAAAGCTACTTGTTTATTAAATCATTTTTAGACGACATTTTGGATTCAATCACTTTCGCAAAATAAAAAATACTCCATATCTCAAATATTACCCCATATATTCATAATATGCCCTTGAAGATATTTAACAATCAGTGAAGAGAAGTAATTTACCCATTCCTGCAGAAATCTCATCCATTGCTCAATATTTGGATTCAATTGAACTTCAGGCCTCTCAGACCCAATCACGAAATGTTTTCATTCTAAAAATCCCTATTGTTGGACCTGAATTCTATTCTTTCTATCGATTATACCCCATTTCTCTCTATGACAACAGGACTGGCCTTTTTCATATCTTACCTACAAACTCAAAATATATCGCGAAAGAAGATGATTCCCTATTGTATTTTACACTTCAAAATTTGGATGACTGTTGAATTTTACGCCGTAGTTTAAGAATTTGTTCAAACATTTTGTCATATCCTATAGATGATGACGCTATTTGTGAAGCTCAATTATTGAAATATTCAGTTAAAACATCTAGAACTCGTCAGATGTCTCTACTTTTTGCAAAAGATCATACTATATTTAATTTGGATACGAATATTTGGTTGATAACGTCATCAGATCATTTACCATCAACAGTAACTTGTTAGAATATTGGATCATCAACCAAAGTCATAGAAAATAACTCAATTTTGAAATTAAAGGCAGATTGTTACGCTTTTGCTGGTGATATCAGAACACATTCCACGTATGTTACTCTTGAGAAAAATATAACTTATGATAGTAAACCTATTTTGATAACATCCGAATGCTGTTAGTACTTTCCTGAAGAACATAATATGCGTGTCCTAAAACCATTGAAATTGAGTAAACTAAATGTTAATGATTTGAATATTACACAACGTAAATCAAATCAGTATTCTGATGATCTGGATAAAATCATAATTGAACCTTTCGTTACAAAACAAATTTTCTGCTTTACTTATCTTATTATTGTATCAATTATCTGTTTGATCATCCTATATGTTTTCTGTGAATGAAGGAAATATAAATATGTAAAAATAGGAATTATGACATCAGGAGGAGATGATCATCCCCGAAAACCTCCAGGCCAAAGATCTCCCCTGAGAGTCATTCCCAGGTTCTCTCCTCCAAGAAGACGTCCCAGTACCCAGTGACAAAATTGAGGAAGAAACTATAGAATTGAATTCCCCTGAAAGTTGAAAGAACAATTCATCATGTTCCTTGATCTTATTAAATTTACAAATAGAAGAATGTAGTTGTTATAGATATTGTGTCAATGTTGAAATATATAATTTGAAGTTTGTACATATCCTGGAAATAAAACGTTCAACTGTAATCAAATTGGTCAAATTATATCACTTAGCATGAACTCTTTCCGAAAGGAAGTAGTTGTTATATCAAAGTATCGCCGCATTCTACGCCGTTATTGGCGAAGTAGTATGCAATACTGTTGCAAAGTCAAAAAGGACATCATAGTCAGCATCCGGCCACCTGGGTCCCAAGAAGCATCCAAAATAGTAAACAAGACGCAGTTCTGCATCAGCATTTACCAAACTTATAAAAGGATGCCCCGTCCAGAAGAGCGTCACTTCTATTCCATTAGCCGTCCGTGTATTTCCATATATGTAAAATTGATTTCATATTGTAAATTTTTTTCTTTCAAAGAAGTCTACGAGAAAATAATGATAATTGTTTTTATTGATAAAATGTTTGATTCTAAGATAAAAAAAACATTACTTGAGCTTCGTAACAACGTGCATCCACTTCATCAGACTTCATTTTTGAATGATCTATGATATGTCCTCTAGATCAGCAATATTTGCAGTATTCAACATTTTCTCCATTGCCGGTGGATACCAAGGCATTTTCATATCTTTCTTGTAGTGGAAGAGTCTGTTTACTTTTTATTTCAACTTTAGAATTTCTAGGAAAGTTCACAAGACATGTAGCAGACGCTTCCTCATTTAGCCATACCAAAAAATCTTGAAGATTGGCTCGTCGGTTACTGTGAATGACTTTTTCACCCCATTGTAGTTTCAAGGAATCGGGAAATTTTTGAATCACGGGATAGTTGAGGATTTTGTAGGTGTTCGTAATATTCAAAAGATTTTATCATTCCCACAAGACAGCTATCAACATTTTTGTTTTGGTAATCAATCCATCAATAAGATAATCTGGACGTCCGGAACGCATTTCGAAGATCTTCAGTATCAGATCAATGTTTGTCGATGAAGTCATCATCCTTGAAACTGCAAGTCTGGCTTCACCACGGAGGTACTTTTGAAGTTTGATCATTTTTTCTTCTGGAGAATATTGGCATAATGTTGGAATGCGCTTGAATTGAGTGATGGAAATGGACAATTTCTTTGGGTATCCGTCAGAATAACTGATGTATTTTCCCCCTACTTGTCTGGCTATGAATTTATCGTGTTTTGGTGTAGAAGAAACTGATTAGATAGCTTCACTTATAGTTTCGCAGAGTTGTCTAATTTCCGTTTTATTTTTTTGTCTTCTGTTTCTTCTGCTACTTGTTCACATCCAGGAATATTACTAGAAATACTGTTCACCAATTCAATGATATTTTTTCACACTGATCTTGAGGTAAAGATGTGCTTTCCACCTCTGGTTCAAATAATTCTGTTTCACAAACAAGTTCCATTAATTTGAGTTTATTTCCGAGTTTTTTCATTTTGATGGTCTGTCTTAACTTTTCAACCTCAAGGGCATGTCTTTTCCCCTGCATAATCACACTGCTGCTTACAGAAGTTCTTGTTTTCTTCGAAAAAACGGATGCCTTATCCAAGTTCCCATTGTCCTTTTTGGATTCAAGAATTACATTCGCTTTGTCTGTCTAGCGATTTAACTCCACTTCCACGGGTTTTATATCCTGTTGTCTATTTTGGTGTCATTGATTGATTCAAAATCGTTGTCAAGATCATCGTGAGTACCTGCTGTTTTTCTGGTTCTGTTAAATTTCTTCAGATTCTCTTGTTCGAGCTGCATTTTCCAAATGACCAATAATTCTACTCTAAAAACCAATATAATTTTTTTTTCTATATATAACATTTTCCTGTCTGGTCTTTTCGATAGCTTAAATTTTTTTGGAATTACAATTGAACTGACTTTTTTAACATAAATATATAAATCTGGAATTTTTCTTTTTTTTTATATCATAGGAAATTCTCACAACCAAAAATATACAGTATGTTCAGTCCATAAACAAAGCTGAAAGACCATCTGAACAAAATTAAAATTCCCTCAAAATTCAGTGCTCTTCTGTTGCTCACTTGTTTCCCCATCAGATTTTCTGTTGCTTCTGGAGTGAAAGAGGAAACAAGATTAACATTAAGCTGCCATCTTCACCATTTCTTGGAAAAATCTAAAATCGTATATATATATATATATATATATATATATATATATATATATATTATATCTATATATATATATATATATATATATATATATATTTTATATATTATATTAAATACATATATTATATATATATATATATATATATCTATTTTTTGTTTGTTTGTCAAATACTTGAAATATTAGTAGTCATTGTACCGAAAATAAGTATTAAAAAAATTTTTCGAAGAAAATGTGTACTGTAACTACAAAATTTCAAATGACCTATAGTGTTGCGTTGCCTGAAACGGTTTCAGGTTACTAATTATAAGTTTTCTAAATACATGTCCTTTAGCGGACTCTTTTCAGTATCCATAGTTGTCATTTTCTGGAGCGTGTATAAAAAATCTTTATTTTTGAACTCAACAATATTGTATATCAAACGAATTATTAATTATTTCGAGGCGAATAAAAAACATTTGAAAATTCAGCAATTGGTTGCAATTCACAGTCGAATGAGAAAAAGATCATAGTGTTAGGCTGGTACAAAAAAACTGCTTCTGAAAGATTCATCAGTTATTTTTCAAATCATCCCACAAACTTAAAATCCATGATAACCAAGAAAAATGTAATAACTGATATATCTCATGAATTTCTCATAAAACATAATTTGAAAAAACTATTTGACATTTTATTGATAGAGAAATGAATATAACATATATGTAATAGATTAAGTTCATTTATGTTTCTTGGGTTCAATAAAAATTCATTATTATTTTATACCTGATCTCTTTTGATTTTTACCCCAAAAATATGTGTGCAAACATTATCCAAAGTATGATAGTTAGGAAGGTGATTGGTATTTTTCATTCAGACGTCCCTTATTTTTCAAACAAAAAATCACTAGATGGAAACAATAAATTACTAGTTTATGTGTCAAAAATATGATGATATGGTTGTTCGTGTTTCAATTCACTTCATTTTTTCACCTCCCTACATATTGTATAGTAGAATATGTGCAAAAGTATGTTCAAGTGTATGATTCCACTATGATGAGCATTTCTAAGGAGTTGTATTATAAGTAGTTCCTTTCTAGCACATTATGAAAAGTAGTGCATTGGAAGAATCTTATATCGTTCAGAAAGAAATTTTTCCAGGGAAGATAATTGATTCTAAATGTAATTTTTCCACATCTCTGTCTTGCTCTTATTTATGAGCACAATCATTTTTTCTGAGTGTATAACAGCACATCAACCTTTTGAAATAGGTCTCTTAGGATTTTTCGCATGACATGAAGTATTGCCTAGACCATAGGTGTTAAAGAATTTGGTTGCTGAGTGTGGTTGGCTCTCTAGCCTCTTCTGAAACTGTTTCTGGAATACAATGGTTGTCTTGGAGTGCTTCCCCTAAACAATCCAAAATATTCCAAGATTTTCATTTATTTTCTCCTAGTATTTCTGGTATTTCCAACTTACGGACCGCCACTCAAATTCAACTCTACCAAACTACCATTCAAATTTTCTGAAAAAGGGCTATGAATGCTAATTCATTATTTTTTACTCTAGAAATCTTGGTGACACGCAGTCGTGAATAAAGTACATTTTTCTCTTTACAATCAATGAATCTTGGTTATCTATCTTCTTTGAAAGCGTATTGTGATTTTTTGTTAACTAACTGAGGATTTGTATGCATTACTACATAAAAAGATGTTGATCTATTCAACAACTGCGAATGATCAATATTTTTTGGTTTAAAACATTGAAGAAAACAGCAACTGTGAGAATTTTTCTTTCGAAATCAAGTATGAAAGCATATATTCCCCAACATCGAATAACTCAACTGTTCATTTTGAATATCAATTTTGTTTTAAGAGTTTTCAGAGTTTGACGGTTGATGAAAGAAGAAATATATATTGAATATAAGAAAAATTAAAATTTTATATAATGATATTTATACATTACATGAATACCTGCTATGATTGTTTTTACAATTTTTCTGTGTATTTTGCATCTCTGAAACATTCAGCTATCTTATAGTCAACGCAGATGATCCAAGAGTTCAGCAGTGGAGCTTTTCTATTATCATCAGAATGTTTCCAACAATCCATCCAATTTGCACAACATATAAAAGTATGGAAATCAAAATCCACTGAAAAACTTCAGAATTCAAATAGACAAAAATAATTCACAAGCAAGAACATCCTCTTTGCTAATCTTGAGTCATAAGGAACATGGCAGGAACATTTTATATTGGAAATCATCAAAATAATAAATTTGAGAACAGAAAATGGGTGAATATGAATTTTGAACAGTTCTGTATAAATAATGTTAGGTGTAGATATAGAAATTGTAAATAAAAATTGTATCATATGTTAGAATTATGGAATGTGTTTCAAAAAAGTGTGCAAAAAGTGGAATTCAGATCAGGAAAACAAAAAGTGATGGTTGCCTGGGAAAGAAGAGAAAAGACAAGGAGTCGAAAAATAATTTTGGAGGGAAGCGGTTAAGGAATTTTTTTCATAATCGAAAATCAACGCAAATAAGCAGACAACAAATGTTACAACAATTTCAACCTTAAATGCAAATCAAGAAACTGCCTGGCAAATGTTCGACCAAAGAGCCACTTACCTCTAATCCAAATCAGATAATATTTCCAATATATGACATAACCAGCAACAAGGATGCCAACATCAGCTAACTTCACTCCCAGTAGCCAATAAACCCCTACTCCAGGATTTTTGTGAGTGCTTGAACTGAATTTACAGAAGGTATTTCATCAGCAAAAACTAAAAACAGTGATACGTTTTGCTCTAGACACTTTTCATGGTTCTTTTCAATAACCTCTTAAAATGTACTTGCAAGATTCACTGATTTCGCATGAGCAAGCATTTGATGTTTTGAATTTTGATTGTTCAATTACATTAATCATAGGGTAGATATCGCAGGAATAGGTATTTGGAATTTGAAAATTTATTTGAATAAAAAAAACAATCATTTGAAATAGATGGCGCAACTGCTATCCTCCTGAGACTTGAGACCATCTGCTCCACATAGGCGTACCGACTGAGAAGGTAATGAAAGAAAGGTAAATGTTATATTGCAAAAGGGTAGGAATGAAAATAATAGGGAATGAACAATCAATAGGATTAATAATATCAACTGGTAAAATGGGGAACAAAAAATAAAGAATTTAATAGTTACAGATTCAGAAACTTTTTTAATAAAAAATATAGTTTGGAAAATATTCTTGAAATTGAAAATACAATGGTAAATATGCCTGAAACAAATTTGATACGTATCAATGGAAAAAAATTAGCAGAAACAAATCAATACATAAATTTCAATTTGGAGATTGATAATAAAAAGCTTTAGAAATGGCTATTAAATGGTTTGCATTTTTGAAGAAAAACAAGAAGCAGAAACAAATCATTACATAAATTTCAATTTGGAGATTGATAATAAAAAGCTTTAGAAATGGCTATTAAATGGTTTGAATTTTTGAAGAAAAACAAGAAAAAACTCTAGAGAAAAGAATTCTGTATATGAGAGGAATGAATGTAAGAAATGAAAGTGATGATAATGATAATAATTAAATATATGATAAGAAATATAAATGTGATGATGAAAATGAAAGTTATATTAATGAATTATTGAATAAATATAAGTTAATTATGTAGAAAAAAATCGAAAGAAAAAAAAAAAAAATTAGAAATCAGATGAAAAATTATCCAATTCCATTGAAATATAGAGAACCAGTAAAAGAAGAATTAGGAAAAATGTTAAATGGAATAATTGAAAGAAGTACCAGTAATTAAATGAATCCAATATTTATAGAACAATAGATCCTCATAAAAGAATGTTGAGAGGAGTTTTCAACATAGAAAACATATATCAATACAAAGTCTAAAAAAAATATTAAATATCATGAATGTTGTTACCTTGAAACATTTTTCTCGTTGAATCGAAGAGATTCCAAATGACAGGGGATATCTGAAACAAAAGAAAGTAGTTTTAAAAAATAATTAAATTGATATTTAGTTTCCACTAACAAGTAGTAAAATCTTGACTATACATTATCAGGAAATTGTTATGATATGAAGTATATGTTGAATATAAAGAGAATGAAAATTTGATATGATGATATTTATACATTACATGAAAATCTGCTATGATTTTTTTTACAATTTTTCTGTGTACTTGCATCTCTGAAACCTTTGGCCATCTTATAGTCAACGCAGATGACCCAGCAGTTGAGTTATTCGTTGTTGGGAAATATATGCATTCATACTTGATTTCAAAAGAGAAATTCTCACAGTTCTTCAATGTTTTAAACCAAAAAAATATTGATTATTTGGAGTTTCATGTAGTAATGCATACAAATATTGAACCCAAGAAACATAAATAAACGTAATCTATCAAATATATGTTATATTCATTTACTCGTAGACTTCTTTTTGAAAACTTTCAATTTTTCACAATATGAATTCGATTTCACCTATAGGAAAATACACGGACGACTAACGCTCTTCTGGTCGAGGCATCCTTATATAAGTTTGGTGAATGCTGATGCAGAACTGCGTCTTGTTTACTATTTTCGATGCTTTTTGGGACCCAGGTGGCCGGATGCTGACTATGCTGTCCTTTTTGACTTTGCAACACTGTTGCATACTACGTCGCCAATAGCTGCGTAGATCGCGGTGCTTTTTTTGATATAACAACTCCCTTATTTCGGAAAAAGGTTGATGCTAAGGGCGCAGCAACTTTTAGGGGCATGGACTCTGTTGGTACAGGAATTCAGTTCTATAGTTTCTTCTTCAATTTCGTTACCAAGGAGGACTCTCAGGGGAGATCGTTGGCCTGGAGGTTCTGGGGACGACCTTCTCATCTTGATGTCATAATTCCTATTTTAACAGATTTATATTTCCTACACTAAGATAAAACATATAGGATGATCAAACAGATAATTGATACAATAATAAAATAAGTAAACCAAGAATATTTTTCTTGTAACGAAATGTTAATTTATGATTTTATCCAGATCATCAGAATACTGATTTATAATTAATGTTGTGTAATTTTCAAATCATCAACACTAAGTTCACTTTATTTCAACGGTTTCAAGACACGCTTATTATATTTTTCAGGAAAGTACTTTCTTTATTGCTTTATTTAACGTCGGTCTATTTCTGTGACCAAGGCTAAACATCAACATCGGTGAGCACACTCCCCCAAACCGGAAATTTTGGCGAATCCCCTGTTGTTTCTGAGGTAGGGTTCTTTGACGAGCTCAACATCTATGAACTCGGGACCACCATCTTAACGTCTCCTCCGAAGGCATCATATCTATCGTCTTATCTCGTGCTCATTGATAAGACGCCCGCAGCTGCGAATATACTACTACGCTACAGTTTTTAGAGCATTTTACGCGCACCTTTCTTGTCAGGTGGTCACCTATTCTAGTACTAAACGCGCCCGATCAGATATCGATAAGACTGGCAAAAAAATTGAAACAAATTCATCTTCTTTTGCGATATATTTTGAGTTTGTGGGTAGGATAAAAGAAAGTCCAGTCTTGTTGTAATAGAGAGGAATGGGGTATAATCGATAGGAACTAAATAATTCAGGTTCAACAATAGGGATTTTTAGAGTAAAAAACCTCGTAATTTGGTCTGAGAGGCCTGAAGTTCGATTAAATCCAACTTTGAGCAATGGATGAGATTTCTGCAGAAAGGGGTAGATTACTTTTCTTCACTGATTGTGAAATATCTTGAAGGGCATGTTATGAATATCATGGGATAATATTTGAGGTATGGAGTATTTTTAATTTTGCGAAAGTGATTGAACCCAAAATGTCGTCTAAATATGATTCAATAAACAAGTATCTTTCCATAAGTGATTCACAGACTTCCAAAGTTTTCACCTTTGAATTGGTAACAATTATACCCCTGGACTGGTATCGTGTTTTCCCGAAACATATCTGGTATTGTGGGGTATTTCAACACCCCAATATATATATATATATATTTATAATTCCAGAAGAAAACTCAGGACTTTTTTAAAAATGTTTTAATGTTGTGAAAAGTTATGATTATGAAAACTGTGAAACACAAAAAAAAATGATTTAATATTTGAATTAACAGAAAAAATAAATATTTCGTATAAGTATTACTCAAAAGCAAAATGAAAATCCATATTCTTTTGAAGGCTGTAAGAATCATTGAAATGTCGTGTGAATAAGAGTCGCTATTGCAGGCTTGTCCTTCAGGGTTCACTCTTGACGTCTGCAGCAAAAAAACACATTTTCACTTTATAGTAAAAAAACTGACAAGGGTGTTTTTTTTTTCAAAAATATCATGAATTTCTTCAATACTTAGCGTGATTTCTCTACCAAAAACACAATACACCTAAGAATTGATGATGATGATAATAATAATAATAATAAAAATAATAATAAAAATAATAATAATAACCTATTTTGGCATTCCAAACACTGCACCACTTGTTGGGAATGGTCCTAACAAACGGCTTTTTGGAAATTTGGATTTTTCTTTTCTGTCCTTTTTTCTAGGGCATAAACTGCATCGCTCGTATCTCCTCTCTTGTCCTGTTGGTTGCTTTCCATCATCATTGCTAGGTTTCTCACCCAATATAGTACTTATAATGTTCATGTAAGAGTGATCTTCCCAACGTAATGGTAAATTTCCTCCGTGTCATATTTAGCTTTGCCATTGCGTCCTTCAAAAGCACATAACTATTTGTTTGTGAGATGTCCAGCATCGCACCAAATATTGCCATAGGCCATCGTCTGGTTCGCCTCTGACAGGAGTAAACAGCACATTTTTGGTCTAATGAATCCACACGGCCTTTAGTAGAGTTATAAAACTGTATGATCTCAGGTTTGCTTTTGTTCTCGGTAAATGATTTGTCGTGATGCATAGACGAAATCAGAACAACACTCCCGTTTTTTTTCAGCACATATGATACCAATGTCTTATCACGTGTGAAGGCAAACTCAGAAGAATGAAGAGGGCGAGTTCTTTTTGGCAGAAATTTATTTGGAATATCAGCCTTCGAGATGGTGCAGGTGGATTTTTCGACCATTTGTATCTATTACGACCATAGTAGTAGTTGCCAGAACCTGATTCTTGCTCTTGTTCCATTTTTGCTTCATCTGACTATTGTTCCATTTCTGCATCATCTGGCTCTTGTTCCATTTCTGCGTCAGAGCAAAGTTCTATTTCCGATTCGGATTCATGGTCGCTGTGTCCCTGTCCTCTTCTCTGAAGTTGTCTGGTATGTCATCCTCGCTATCACTTTCACCAAACCTTGCGGCAAATCTTTCCAGCTCAGCCCCGTTCAGATGTCGGCGATTCATTTTTTACAGTCCATATACGTCAAATAGTATCGTGGGGTACTTGCACACCCCAATCACTCTTTATTTTCTGAACTAGTCGACTTTTGCAATAAATTTCACTATGATTCCTGAGATATCACCAACTTAGGAGAATACTTGAAACAACAAATCACCAAGTTAATTGAAAGTCTGTTATTATTGTGGAATCATCACTAGTGGGGTGCAGAAACACCCCAGGATACCAGTTAAGGGATACCATTCGAAATATTTAAAATGGAATTTCCAGTTTCCTTAAGATCCTCCTTGGATGTCTTCTCGTCGATTTGTGATTTTTGAATGGATGTATTGAAGCTTTTCATTACTGATGTAGTTACTGAAATCTGGTTTTTCAATAGGTTTTCCAATTGAATATTCATCTCGCGTAATTCTATTGATACATGGGTTGAAATATTTACCATCAGTACTATCCAAATTGCCGGTATAACACACGACCCCCAATTGTAAACCCCCCGTTGTGTTTTGATTGACTTTATTGCATAACTCACTGTCGGTTGGCCCTAATGTGAGTTCATTGAAAGATACCGGGCGGCCCAAACAAACTTAGAACTGCCAGAGTTTCTGCGAAATATGCCACTTTGCTTCCGAAGGACGACAGGTGGTTATCTCAGCGTATGCCAGGAACGTGTGATAGCACATATATGGGACACTTACCTTTGAGCTCGTTAATCCTCTGCCCAGGAATAAGACGTCTCTCGGTATCCACGGATACGGATGGTGTGTTCGGCGTCCACGCCTAACCTTGGAGCACACTTTCCCAATTCCCCAGTATACCCAAAAAAAAACACTGATTCTAAACGATGGCTTTTATTTGAGAGATATTCTTATGAATGCGATAAATATGTGAATAAAAAAATATGGAATGGAAACTAGATAGAATAATTAACACGTTAAACAAATTGAGTGAGCTCGTGAGCAAACTAAGTTAATTGAATGACACTCTGTAAGCAATGGTTATGAAATTAACTCTCGCGAAGCTTAGTTACTTCAACAGTTGAACAATTCTTCTTCGAACCAAGAATTCCACAGTTACCGGTGAGCGAAATTTGGAAATTATCTGAACCCGACGAGTCGACGCTAATTCGCCCGTATCTTTGACTGATCTCTAGTTCGACCATAGAAAGGAACTTATTGACTGGACTACAATTTCTGATAGTCAATCAACTCGAGCAACGATGAAACACCAACTGCTTATTTTTCTGCGAGGATTTACCTCGTCCAATTTCAACTCCCCGATTTTCTCTGAAAAACCCTACTACAGCAAAATTTTGGCTGGCGAAAAAAGTAAATTCCACCCTTAGTCTAATCAAATCGTACGGGCATAATTACCGAACCAATGGGGTGGTATTTTGCCAAATCGTAAACCAATTTGTCATGCCTTTGTCGACCAATCCGAATCTTAGACGTAGGTGGGGATATCCCGGGATATTTGTCCTCCGAGAGGTGGCGCCTCCCCGTTACTCGCGTGGTACGACTTGGAACTTATGGAATTTTTAATTCGACTCTTTCGTGTTCTAACAATAATTCTCTCTTTTAGACTGCTAAAAGTGATTGCCCTTTACAACTAGAGTTTCGGGTTTTCATTTCGAGGAAAAACAATCTGAAAAACCTCCCCCCCCTTGACTCGATGCAGTCTAATAAGCCCTTAATCTGAATACAAATGGTTGTTCATGTGAGTGCTAATTCATTTCGCCAATGACATCAAACAATTTTTCTGTCGCATGAATTGCTCGCTTGAAGCTAGCGACCTCAGCTTTCGGACCCAAATTCCCACATTTCGAGGGTTCGATTCGTACGTGACGAAACAATACGAATTGTTTTACAAGGGATCTGAGTTTCTCGTCACACTAATTTGGACCCCCGCTGGGGATTTCTACTTGCCCCCGAGATAGTTACGAAAGCTCGCAGATGTCACAATTCTTCGAAAAATACTAATTCTGGCCTTTGACTTTGATTTTTCCCAGCCCTGTACCACAGATGGCAATGCCTCTGAAAACTGCTTATTGTTGAAATCTTCTCATAAATTTAACTGTTTAGGACCCTTGGAAAATAAAATTTCCTGATCCAAGTGTGAGAACCCGTTTCGGGATCCAGGCGATATTCTTACAGGGTGTTCCCTAAGTTTTTGCTACATACTTTCCTCCTTTAGACGGAACGTTATTTTTTTTTAGCGAAATAAATCGGCACGTCAAAACTAACCAAACTACTAATGCTCAAATACTACGAGGTCCTTCGATACTGGACTCCTTTCCTGATGGCTGATGGGGTTGGGGAGATACTCTTCCTCCTTCAAGTCAGCTCGGGGTCCTCTGGGTTGTTCAGCTTCTATTGATAGGCCTTCTCCTTCCTGATTCCACCAGGCGGGTGTGAACAGTCCTCTCCACCCATCTCCGAATTCAGTTCCATAATCCGGTACCGCTCTCCTTCCTGAAATTTCAACAACATTTCAATTTCTCATCAACTTTCCCTATGTCTACGTAACAAACGTTACCATGCAACGAACAAAAGCTACCTGAACTCTAAACTATACTACATGATAAAACTAATACTCCCCCGGTTCTAGATTCTGCTCTGCCGTATCCATGTGTGCTCAGGAACTGGACCGTGGCTCCGTGTGTGCCTCCTCGCACTATCTGGAGTCCGGATCGATTCCTTCCCTAAGTTGGCTCTCCGTTCCAGGTTTGGCAGAGTAGTCCCTTCCCTTCTGGCACCTGCCTCAGCTCCGGTTGTTGCGGTCCTTGGTGTATCAGTAGTTTTCTGGGTCCTCGTGATTGGTCCCTCGAAGTCCTCCGGCGGTCCTGTTGTTGCAGTCACCCCCCTGGGATGACCTGATGATGTTGGCCCCTCTGCTGGTGGAAACTCTGGTTGTCCTGTGGTCAGCTTTTCCCCTGACCTGTTAACTTCTCCCGTTGAGGCTGAAACAGACTTATTAATCCCCCAACCACCTGCCTTCTTATTTCCCCTTGCTACCTGGAGACCGGCTCCACTTATAGTTTGGACTTCCGCTCTTCGGGGTGGCTCTCGATTATGTGTTCGAAACCTCGTCGCGACATCACCTAATTGGTCTCTCGGGTCTCCGGTGGCCAAACATCGCTTTCAGTCTGTTGACATGGACCAGTTGCTCTTTTCTGCCATGTATCTCTTCTATCCTGGCGTTTACCCCTCGTAGATGCGTTATGCGATATGGTCCTATCCATTTCTTGGCTAATTTGCTGGTTAAGCCCGCTTGTATAGCCGGTTGGTATAGGTATAGCCTATCGCCGATGGCAAATCCTGGTTCCTTGGCTTTCGTGTTGAATTGCCCATGGACTCTATCTGTCGTCGCTTCAATCGTTTGGATGGCATTCCGATGGGCTATCTTCATCCTCTGCATAAATTCCGCGATGTAGTTACTGTCTGCGTCATATCGCACTTGCAGAGGTTTGAATATTTCGTCGAGTGGGTAATCCATATCTCTGCCGAACAGGAGGAAGAACGGACTTTCTCCTGTCGCTGAATGCGTCATGGAGCTGTACGCGGCTATGGCAAATGGGAGCCATTCGTCCCAATCTCTTTGGTCTGGGCTGACGTAATGACTGAGGAGATTTTTTAAGGTTCGGTGGAATCGTTCCAGTGCTCCGTTGGTCTGTGGTCTGTAGGCTGTCGTCTTCAAATGTTGAATTCGCAGGATTTGGCACATCTCCTCTATCATTTTTGACGTGAAATTTGTTCCTAGGTCTGTGAGCACTTGTCTTGGGCCCATGACGTAGAATAATTCCTTTCACGAAGGTCCTGGCCACTGTTGGAGCTTTCTGATCTTCCATCGGAAACGCTTCCACGTATTTCGTTAGAGCATCCTGTACGGTCAATATATATTTATTCCTCTGCGCCGTCACTGGTAATGGTCCAACCACATCCATCGATATCCGATAAAATGGCTAAGAGGGTATATCAAACCGTTCCAGGGGTGCGGGCTTCGCATGCGGAGATGTTTTTCTTTGGGCACATGAGATACAGGCATCCACATACTTCTTGATATCCTTGCTCATACCCGGCCAAATGAACATTTTCTTTATCCTTGCGTAGGTCTTGTCATACCCGGTATGTCCTGATATCGGCAAATCATGATAGGTCATCATTATCTCGGGTAACAATGCTGTTGGAGCCACCAGTAGATCTCCGTGTCGGGAATCCTCGCTCTTCCGATACAATACTCCATCTAAGTCGAGATAATAGTCTTGGCTATTATTCCTCAGGACGTGCCCTGTGATATTCCGGACTGCTGGGTCGTCCTGCTGGCTCCGTTGAATGCGTTCTCGGTTCCGAATGGGTTCCAGGGTTGGTTCGGTTCCTAGGTATCTGATAGGTATCACCCTAGATAGCGTATCTCGTTAGTGTGTTTCTTGCCTGGCCTATATTGAATCGTGAAGGTGTACTCCGATAAGGCTAGATACCATCTCATCAGTCGGTTGTTTGGTTCCTTTACGTTCATCAACCATTTCAGCGGTTGGTGATCCATAAAAACAGTGAAATCGGTCCCATACGAATAACACCTGAAATGTGTAATGCCCCAGACGAGTGCCAAACATTCTCGCTCCGTGGTACAATAGTTCTTTTTGGCTTATTCAACTGTCGGCTGGCATATGCTATGGGTAACTCTTGTCCTTCATGCTCTTGGCTAAGGACAATCCCGATGGCGTAACCAGAGGCGTCCGTGGCTAAGATGAACTTCTTGTTGAAATCGGGATACCTCAGGATTGGTTCTTGGATGAGGGTGGCCTTCAGCTTTTCGAAAGCTCCTTGGGCAGCAATTGACCAGACGAAATCCTGATTCTTCTTGGTCAGCATAGTTAGCGGGAGTGCAGTCTGTGCAAAATCCGGGATGAACCGCCTGTAGTACCCTACTAGTCCCAGAAAGGCTCGAATATCTGTCACATTCTGTGGTACTGGGTAGTTTTCTACTATGGAAATTTTCCCCGGGTCCGGTCGCACTCCATTTCCGGAAACTATGTGTCCCAAGTAGGCAGTTTCTGTTTTCATGAATTCACATCTGTCTGGGTTCAAGGTGAGTCCTGCTCCACGTATTCTCTCGAATATTTCCCTCAGCTTGGCTACATGTTCGTGAACGTTCTTCTCAGAAAAACAAATAATGTCGTCCAAGTACACGAAACAGTGGGATCCTGTGAGCCCTGCTAGAACGGCATACATAAAACGCATCCACGTCGCTGGTGAGTTGACTAAACCAAATGGCATCCGATTGCACTCGTAGTGGCCCCAGGGGACGGAAAATGCGGTCTTCTCCCTATCCTTGGGTTCCACTTCTATCTGCCAGTATCCCTTGCTCAGATCCAGAGTAGAGAATACTTCTGCGCCACCCAAAGAGTCCAGTGTTTCGTGAATGTTCGGGATAGGAAAAAAGTCTCGTTTGGTCACGGCGTTGAGCCCTCGGAAATCGATGCAGTACCTATATTTCTTCTCCTCTCCTTCCTTCACCTTCTTTTCTACCAGCACCACTGGGGCACTGAAAGGAGATGCAGAAGGGCGGATGATGTCCTCCTAAAGCCATTCCTCGATATGTTGTCGTACCACTGGTTGTTGCTGAAAAGGTACTCGATAGGGCAGCTTGTATACTGGCGCACTGTCTCCAATGTCGATGCGATGTTTCACTTACTTTGTGGCTTCCAACGGCTTTCCTGTTTTGGCAAATATATCCTCATAGGTGTGCAAAAACTGTTGAAACACTTCTTTTCCACTCACTTCCATATGCTGTAGGTTGAATTCCACTTGTGCTATTGTATTCTTCGTAACTGGTATGTCTTGACCTTCTAATACAGTCACGTCTGCCAGAGTTAAGATTGGAGTATGCTTGTTAATAGTCTGCGGTATTGGAGATATATTTAGGATACGAACGACAATACTGGGTTTGCTATGATTTTGCTTATGGTGGGGAATCGTTACGACTGAGTGTGCAACGCAAAGTCCAGGGGGAAGATTGAGGGGTTCGCAGACCTTTACGCCCTTAGAATTCCGGATATCCACTGAGACGTCGAAGTCGCAACCATGAAATGGGGGTATGTACACTTGATGCTGCAATCGGACCAAGCTCGGACCTTTTAAATTATTATCCTTGCCGGCAGAAGGGACTGCGTTCCTCCTCCCTTTGTCGTCAGCTGCAGCTAATTCGAAGGTCTGGTTGTCGGTTCGTTCCTTTGGGCTATTGTCGGATATAGAGGCGATATTGAATTCGCCAGAACGGTTGGACAAACTGTGGTCGATGCGCATATCTCCAGTAGGTTCACAAACCAGGCCTGATGCCAATGTGTGGGATTCTACTGGACCATTTCCCTCAATTCTATGATCTATGGCCCCCACATTCTTTTGTGGTGTAGAATCCGCTGTCCCAATTTACTGACGTCAGATTTCCCAAAATTGTTTTTTATGTTCACTTCGGTGAACCCCGAATACCACTCCACATTGTCACACATTTGCTTCCCCTACTGAAAACAGTTGACGAGTTTCCACGTCAATCGGCACTTTCCTCACTACTGGACTATTGGTGTCTATAGTCCGGTGACTTGGTATTAGGTGATCATCTGACATAACCAGAGAGTATCCCTGGAGTATTAGTAAGTTCTTCTGAAAATCCAAAGTCGGTCTGAACTTGTTCAAGAAATCCACTCCTAGAAGTCCATCCGAGGGAAAGCTCAGTCCATCGTCACACACTATACAGTCGTGTTCTATGCTTTCTCTCGGAAGTTGAAAGGTTACTTTCACTGATCCTCCTTTGCTGAGTACATTTCCTGAGATGATCGACGTCGATCCGCGGTGTATCGGCATATTCAATTCCTTGATCAGTTTCTTCTTTATCGATGACACGGAAGCTTCAGTATCCAGGAGCCATGTTGTGGCTGTCCGGGAAATGAATAGGTCGATGAACTTGGAATGACTGGGGTTGATATGGCATATGACAACGTTTTGGGGCAACTTCGAGCTTCTTAACTGTTGGGCTGGTCGCTCGGGTGCTGGGAGTTTGAAGAACAGAGTGCCCCTTCCTTTCCACAATGGTAACAGAACTTTTTTCTTGGTCTCCTACATCCTATCACTCGATGCCCTTCTTCACCGCAACGTAAACAGCGGGTTCGCATGTAGGGGAATCTATTCACTCCATTATCTCTGGGGCCTCCTTGGAAATTCCTTCCTCTTCTTCATTCGTTCCGTTGGTAAGGCCTCGTCTCAGAGCGGTTTTTTATGGCTTCACCCCTCCCTTCTCTAAGATAGGGTACCTCCTCTCTGGTCTCCACTCTCCTTATTGCGGATATCCGTGCATCGTAGCGGGTCTCATGTACCATCCGGGACACCACTTCTTCACATTGTTCCGCTTCCTGTAGACATTCGTCTAAACTATGAAACTCGCCGCTCCGAGACACTTCGTTGGCTAACCTTCCTTCAATTCCATCCATGAATTGATTCACCAACAGTAACGGTTTGTGCCGGAGTGTTGACACTACTTGGTGGGAACATCTTGTTGGCTATGACTTTCAGGCGCTGTGCGAACTCCCCCAAAGTTTCATCTGGGTTTCGGATGCAACGTTCCAGCTCCCGTTTTCCAGCGCTCATAGTGAGTCTTCTGCCAAAGACGCTTCGGAACCAGTTCTTCATTTGGTCCATGGTGCTTGGTCTTTCTATAGGCAGGAGAGCTCCGTATTATTCCCTGGCCTTGTCTTTCAGCTTCATTTCGACGGTCCGCATGATCTGAGCCTCCGTCCAACCATGATGGATGCCAACGCTCTGCACTGCATTGAGGAACATTTCGTAGTCCGGGCCTCCTCTGAAACTGTCGATTTGGGCTACGTCTGAGGTTCCTCCCAGGGTAAGTCTCCGTAGATAAAAATTAATTTCCTCTACAGCTGATAACGAGCCCCCTGACGATGTTGCGTTTCCCCCAGAGTAGGTCGACGAACTACTTCCCGCCATTTCTCCAGCCGCTGTAGACATTATGTTACCCGCTCCAATGGTCGTTGTCGACACGCTCGCCATTGCTGCCGTCGTTGTGGATACTACTTGAATCCCTTCGGTCTCCGCCACTGTTGTCGTCATTTTCTATCGGTCTTCTTAGGTTTCTCCTTTTCTGCTGCTTGCTAATACTCGCTTACTCTTTTCTCCTGTGTGTTACTGCTCCTACGTCTCTTACCACTTATGTACACTCAATTTTCCTTGGCGCAGTTCACACACTTGAATACTTCACACTACTCTTGAATGCTCCAATACCCTACCTCTAATGGTCACTTTGTGTATCAACTCGGCACTTTGCTGTCACTATCCACTATTTGCACTTCCGTATTCAAGAACACATAACCTCGATACCCTTACTCAAATAACCGTAATCAACCAACAAAAAAAACCTGTAAAGAAGTTCCCACAAAAAAAAAGGCAGGGGTTCACCCCCCAAAATAATGTCTATACAAATGTGTAGACAACCGCAGTTATCTACCTGAAAGCAAAGGTAAAAAAAAATATTTCAATTTCAATTTTCGTCGACCCCCCTGAAAAAAAAAAGAACTGTTAATTTCCGCTTTCTGGCTGTGGTTGTCTCTCCTCCTGAAAGAAAACGGTTGCGCTGCAATATATCTGTAGAGAGAGAGGGGACGCCAAAAAATTATTTTTCTCCCACATAAAACGCGACTCTAAGTTGAAAATACCCCTCGCCCTAGTTTCTCTCTCTACCCCGCTGGTTGATTGTTTCTTCTTTTTTTTTATAATTTTTCTCTATGGAGTTCATAACCGAAATACCCATTCCAAATAAACCCCCCTTTTTTTTATCCATTCCCTACAAGCAGAACACACTCTCCAAATACTGAAATGACGGCTGGTAGGTTTCATTGACCGATCAACCATCACATAATCTGTTTTGCCGGCGAAACTTCGGTGCACTTCGAAATTTCTGTGGCGTGCCAACTATGCCATTGTTTCCCAAAAATTACTTTCGGAGGATGTACATTAACTCAACGCTATGATTTCTCCCAAACAAAATCTGAAATTATATCTGTATTGCAAGCATAAATCGCCTGTGCTAACAAAACAACTCTACATTTCAATATTGAACCGTCCTTTTCTCCAAAGTAATCTTTTCGAAATCTGTCAATGAAACACTGGACTATTAACATACATGAATGATTTGCTTACTGTGCGTGTGTCTGAGTGTAGCCAGTGGATGGAAAAAAGAATTTCTACCTGAAACTATTAGTTCCAATTTTAAATAAGAGCTTCCAATGAAAATGCTAACCCTCTTATATATTTTTTTTCTCGTTCTTCGTTTTGCAAATCCAAAATTCCCTTTGGACTAAATACCTTTTGTAAGCTATATTTTCATGACAAAAATTCTTTAAAGCGATATCTTATCACCGTTTTTTTTTTAAATCTTTATATAAGGCTATTAATTTATCGACTCTAACTTAGCGAACTCGCTTTCAAATTGCTTTTCCGACTTGACGTGATATTTTCTTATTCAAAGGAGTCCACAATTTCATCGTTTCTCAAGATGGTTCACCCCGTATTTCCCATTTTTCCTCTGAATAAATATATCTCTTGTTCCGGCCTAACCCGGAATGGTTCAAGCTATTATTAATGATAGGGCTGTAAAGTTGCCTCAATCCCCTTCCGTTCAATTGACCGACACTTATACCTGTTAGAAATGCAAATACTAATCCCAATGAAATCTGGGTAAACCACTTATCGTGTCGATTAGTAATTCAATTATATTTCATTTTGGATATATATGTCGTTTTTTCTCAAATTACGGTTGATCTGATATCTCTTCATCTTTACACGGGAATTCTGGATTTCACAATACATGTTTGACATATCTCGTGCCCTAAGGTCGTTAAACTAATATCGTTTCATAATTATGCAAAATATGGTTGTTCGCTGAGATAACTCCCTTCGTTCAGTCTCATTATGTTACTAGCATAATTGTGGACATTTTCATAACTAGTGGTTGCCAATAGATTTTCTATTTATTCTCAAAATACTTCAATTAATTCAACGCTTGCGGTAAAAATTTATTTTCTAAAAATTATTTCCCAAACATTGACTCTGAATTTATATTTCCAGTGGCTTTGATACAATTCATTAGTTTTCTTTCGCCAAATATGTTTCAATACCTTCTACACTTGACACCAATTTATAACACACGACCCCCAATTGTAAACCCCCCGTTGTGTTTTGATTGACTTTATTGCATAACTCACTGTCGGTTGGCCCTAATGTGAGTTCATTGAAAGATACCGGGCGGCCCAAACAAACTCAGAACTGCCAGAGTTTCTGCGAAATATGCCACTTTGCTTCCGAAGGACGACAGGTGGTTATCTCAGCGTATGCCAGGAACGTGTGATAGCACATATATGGGACACTTACCTTTGAGTTCGTTAATCCTCTGCCCAGGAATAAAACGTCTCTCGGTAACCACGGATACGGATGGTGTGTTCGGCGTCCACGCCTAACCTTGGAGCACACTTTCCCAATTCCCCAGTATACCCAAAAAAAACACTGATTCTAAACGATGGCTTTTATTCGAGAGATATTCTCATGAATGCAATAAATATGTGAATAAAAAAAATATGGAATGGAAACTAGATAGAATAATTAACACGTTAAACAAATTGAGTGAGCTTGTGAGCAAACTAAGTTAATTGAATGACACTCTGTAAGCAATGGTTATGAAATTAACTCTCACGAAGCTTGGTTACTTCAACAGTTGAACAATTCTACTTCGAACCAAGAATTCCACAGTTATCGGTGAGCGAAATTTGGAAATTATCTGAACCCGACGAATCGACGCTAATTCGCCCGTATCTTTGACTGATCTCTAGTTCGACCAAAGAAAGAAACTTATTGACTGGACTACAATTTCTGATAGTCAATTAACTCGAGCAACGATGAAACACCAACTGCCTATTTCTCTGCGAGGATTTACCTCGTCCAATTTCAACTCCCCGATTTTCTCTGAGAAACCCTACTACAGCAAAATTTCGGGTGGCAATACAAGTAAATTCCACCCTCAGTCTAATCAAATCGTACGGGCATAATTACCGAACCAATGGGGTGGTATTTTGCCAAATCGTAAACCAATTTGTTATGCCTCTGTCGACCAATCCGAATCTTAGACGTGGGTGGGGATATCCCGGGATATTTGTCCTCCGAGAGGTGGCGCCTCCTCGTTACTCGCGCGGTACGACTTGGAACTTATGGAATTCTCAATTCGACTCTTTCGTGTTCTAACAATAATTCCCTCTTTTAGACTGCTAAAAGTTATTGTCCTTTACAACTGGAGTTTCGGGTTTTCATTTGGAGGAAAAACAATCTGAAAAATCTCTCCCCCTTGACTCGATGCAGTCTAATGAGCCCTTAATCCAAATACAAATGGTTGTTCATGTGAGTGCTAATTCATTTCGCCAATGACATCAAACAATTTTTCTGTCGCATAAATTGCTCGCTTGAAGCTAGCGACCTTAGCTTTCGGACCCAAATTCCCACATTTCGAGGGTTCGATTCGTACGTGACGAAACAATACGAATTGTTTTACAAGGGGTCTGAGTTTCTCGTCACACTAATTTGGACCCCTGCTGGGGATTTCTACTTGCCCCCGAGATAGTTACGAAAGCTCGCAGATGTCACAATTCTTCGAAAAATACTAATTCTGGCCTTTGAATTTGATTTTTCCCAGCCCTGTGCCACAGATGGCAATGCCTGAAAACTGCTTATTGTTGAAATCTCTTCATAAATTTAACTGTTTATGACCCTTGAAAAATAAAACTTTCTGATCCAAGTGTGAGAACCCGTTTCGGGATCCAGGCGATATTCTTACAGGGTGTTCCCTAAGTTTTTGCTACACCGGTGATGGCTTTTAAAAAAATACCAATATCATTGATTAGTCCTCTTGTAACGCATTTGTTTCTCAATATGTTTTGTATCCAAGTATATTTCTTCGAGTTTTGAATCTAGTGATTCGGCAATTTGTGTTTATAGACTAACATGAGTTCTAACATCTGCATAAAGTTTATCCGGGTATTATCGGTTTCTAAAACTAATACTAATTATTTTAATAATTCATGATTATGATTCAAAGCGTTGCCTATTACAAGTATAACTTTGTTAATTTGTTCACTTTTTATTTGAGAGTTGCAGATTATATCTTTGCTTGATTGAAATAAATATCTATGGACCACTTCGTATTGTCCAAATGTCATTGCTGCAATCACTGCGATAACTGCAGGAAAGGAAAGGAAAGGAATTTATTCAGAATGAGATTTTATTCTGTCGAAATTTATTTTGATTGGTGGTTTGTATCTATATTTTTCGAAAGAGTTGAATTTTTGAAAATTTCAAGTATTTGAAAGGGTCTATTGAGTTTATTTCGAAGTTTATTCACAATCTGACTCTCTTTAACGTAGACTTCATCACCTATCTTATAGTCAGGGGACTCATGCTTAATATCTTCATCGAAGCGTATCTTGGCTTTTTCTTTACTACGCTCTGTTTCTGTCTAACAATTTGGAAGCAACACGAGATTATTCGATTATTTAAATCTCGGATAAATTTCGTTATTGAATTATTTTCCACAATCACAATGTATTCGTAAGGGGATTCCGTAATGTTGAGAGTCCAATAAGAGTGTGTTAACCAGTGATCGGTTATAACTAGTGGATTATTCAAATTCTGCCTGTGAGTTTTAGTTTTTTGACATGTTTCACATTCCTTTACATATTTCCCCACGTCTTTAATGATACCGGCCAATTATATATTTTTTTAATTCTTCTTAACGTTTCGTGTACACCTCTATGTGAATTTGCTTTTCCATTGGGGTATTGATCTAGAATTGAAGGGATTTAATCTTGAACTAGGGTCTGAACTACATTTTGGCAAATTTGAGATTTAATTCCGACAGTGTCTGCCAAAATACAAGACAACATTCCTTGGATTGAGATCAGGATTATTTTCAATATGATGCATTTCATTTGATTAAAAAAAATTGTTGATCTATATAGAGAACATGTGCCCATTTTCATGCTTTCGGTTTTAGGGTAGTTGGCCTCAATGGAATGCTTCAAAACATTTTATTCATAAAGCAACATTGCATTCTTTACAAATGGTTGCGGACCTAACAGGCTTAGCTTTGCTACTGCAGTGGCACATCTACGTATTGAACCTCCCACAGGTAAAAGAAGTCCAACATCAGCTCTGCGCATTGTTGTTGGAGGAGTCAGTGATCTCCCAGATTTTTTCAAGAGTTTGGCAACTGGTGCTGTAGATGATGTTCTCCTCTGCCTGGAGCTATGAGTTCCTATGAGTTCATTTGCCAAAGTACTGCAGAAATCCAAGTGAGACATTGGTGTCTTCTTCCTTTCAGAACACTTATTTCTATAACAAATAAATAATATACTATTGCGGATTCTACTTGATAATAAAATATCTTCATTCACCATCTTCTGCTCTTTCAACTGATATTAGGAAATGAAGATGTACACACCACCCATATTTTCATTGTAATCTTTGACGGGCGGAGGACAAAGCATTGGTTTTGTTTCTCCAGTTTTATTTGTTCTCATGATCTCCACCCTTCTTGAAGGATCGTGGAATGAACTGAGGAGGATCACACTTTTTTGGCCTCAGTCTTTTCATTTTGTAAAACTGATTTCTCCAAAAGAAGCATATTCGGGATCACCCTTTTTTATTTGTTTTTCAGATCACAAGAGTTCTGTCGGGTAATGTTCTCTATCTGATCTGAATGTTCTACAGCAAAATGTTTTTTTGTAATGAATAAGCCATTCCTACTCCATCCACCCAGTTTGGATCTGTTATCGAATCGTCACTATCTTCTTCGTCGTCTGCAATTATCAATTTCCGTTTATTCAGAAATCTTTGATTGATCTGATCGATAGCTCTTGAAAAACTTGGTTCAGAATAATCTTCTGGAACCCCAATACAATTCTGGGTAATATTTTCTTTGTTGGTATGTAATGAGGAAACCGACGAACGACTGAAAGTGGAACTGCAACTTCCAGGAGCTCTGGTAATACATATATCTTATGCTTCACCGTCTCCTTCCAAGTCAGATTTTATGGCTTGCTCCTCAGTAATGCCGTCTAGAAGATCAAATGCTTCTTCTGAAGTTATTTTCGTCAAATTTGATTTTCGAGCAATGACCTGAAAATGATTTCCAAATAAATCCCTTTCCCCATATAGATGAAAGTAGATAGGTATTCAAATTCTAAAAATGTATAATTCTCCATAATTTCTGAATCACCCTGTACACAAACAATTGTTCGATAACGCACAGTTGTTTTTTTGTTCATTTAGTTCAGAACAGACAGAATTGAGCTGCTGGTGTCAAGTGTATCACGTTCAATAGAATACGTATCATATTTCTAGTCATTATTCAAATAACTGGAGATGGAAAACTGTTAGCATGAGATATTATAACTATACGACTTGAATACTTCCTTTCAGCGAAGGCAGAAGATAACAAAAAACCGGGGAAAAAAATATTGTACCTAACCTTGAAATTGTATAAAAAAAATGAATGAAATGTTTTTCGTAAAGAATAAGATAAAAACATAATGTTTCAGATATGTCGACGTGAATTGCAAGGAGTGTTTTTTTCCCTGATGATTGTATACACGAACACAGAATACGTATTGAACTTACCGAAAAATCAGTTAGTAAACAACACTCATAACTTCTGTTGGGATAGTTATTGAAATAATGAATAGCGCGGAAGTCACTCAGCTAAACTTCTGCGCACTTATTTATGTGGTTACTTGAGCGTGTTATAGGCGTTTGAGGATTTATGTTCTCACCATTCGGGAGGTATTCAACCTGAGGTGTGTTCTGGCGTTAAAACGTGTTCAATCTTACATTTGACGTCATTATTATCACGAACCGCAAGAATGCATAATTTCGAATACGATTCAATAATCAAACCTAAACTAAGAATTTTTCTGTTAGAAAGTCAGTAGACAATAAAACTCTCACAATTATTGAGTGCCAAAATTTATTTGGGGTATTATTATAAATCACAAAACAACGACTTATGTTTTGAAACTGAATTTGACTTGGTTTCAGAACTGTATGAATACGTTTTGAATCGTTTTATATATGACTTCATCATTTCGACACCAGAATGGATATATGTGAATCGCAAGACGAATACGTTTTGAATACATGGACGCCAAAAACGGCTCTAGTTGAGTGAATATGAAATTTCGCGCGTAATTTTGACGGAGGGTGGTTGATCAAGTAACCAAGACATTAAAGGGATTTATACGGGGATTTTTTATCATGGGGATACTTTGTCCGAGCATATTTTGTCCGGAGATAATTTGTCATGGGGATACTTTGTTGGGGATATATTGTCGAGGATATTTTGTCCGGGAATCAAAACGCCTGATACTACAAATTGTTGGAATTCACTATATTTAAATGAATTTCTAGTAATTGTCGATTTGTGATGGGAGATTAAGATCTCATTGTATTCCGGGCAATTGGTCTTCTCTGGTTGCTTGTCTTGTAAAAATTGAAAACTTGTTTGAAACCGCTTTCTCAGTTGTTTTACCAACCCTCAGAAGTTAATGAAAACTTGTACGAGTTAAAATCACGGGGGACTTACCTTTTATAGTGGGTTCCGAAAGAACTCTTGGGGTTTTGAAAAAATTCTTACCAAATGTGCTGAGAGTCGAACCCGCATCGTCGAATAGAAACAGTGGGCACAAGACTCGTACTTGTACCACTAGGCCCCTAGCCTCAGTAATGAAAGTTGTCATCAACATATGATTCGGATTCATAATATTCATTGAATGATGAGTTCTTTGATTCGGAAAATTTGATTGATAATTCGGATTGTTCTGAATGACAGAAGGTCTCATTTGATTTGGTTCAATGGGTATCATTTGTGATTGATTTTGTTGGAATTATTGGATATTTTTCGAGTGTAGCCTAATAGGCTCTCACTCTTCCAACGGGAATAAGTGGGCACACGCCTATTCACGATTGGTTTGGATTTTGAAAGACGTTAATTTGGTAAATTGACGTCTTGGCAGTTTTTTTCCAAAAAAATGACCGAGATGTGATTCGAATTCTAAATGAATATTTCGATGCGAGTGAGTTACCAGCATTAAACTTGGCCTGTAGAAGTGGGTAGCCCATTACTCAAGTGAGTACCTGAGACGCTTATAACGGGTGGGGTCATCTATAGCATAATCAGTGGCTTCCCTTATGAGAGGGTTCTCATGCGACTCCGCATAATCGAATACCTTCCGGTTGCGTTCTTGAATATGCTCCTTGATGGGGAGCAGATTGAGGTCTTTGAGTATCCGAATGTTCTGCACGTACCACGGAGCGTTCATTATCATACGCAGAACTTTCATTTGCCCCCGTTCCAGGATGCGAATGTTAGTTCTGCATGATTGGCCCCAAGCTGCTGAGGCATACAAAATGGTAGGTTTGAACACCATTTTGTAAATCATAACTTTGTTTTTGAGCGAGAGCTTGCTATTTCTATTGATTACGGGATACAATTGGATTATTTTCTTCCTGACTTTAGAATTGACTATTTCAATGTGTGGCCTCCAGGTGAGCCGACAATCTATAGTTACGCCGAGATACTTGACTTGGGTCACTATTGTATCTCCCTTCCTGAGACAATCACAGTACCCTCCGTGTCACGCTTCTTACGCTTCAAAGAAATCGCCTGCGTTTTGTCAGGATTTACCTTTACTTTCCACCTCAAGTACCACTCCTGAAGGTCATTCATAGCATCCTGTAAATAAACAACCTCCATTCGATGGTCCATTGATGTGGCCACTATCATCAGCATACAAGGAGACCTTTACATTTTCGCTCCTTGGTATGTCACTGGTGAAAAGGCTGTATAGCATAGGTGACAGAATAGCCCCCTGAGGGACACCACCTCCAATCTCCCTCGTTTTCGAAAGACATTGTTCCACCGTTATTTGAAATGTCCTCCCAAAGGAAAAAGACTTCATCCATTAGGCCCAGAGGTAGTTGATTGATTGATTGATTGATCAGTTTTTGTATAAGCCTCCGTGCCAGACTTTATCAAAAGCCTTGCTTATGTCTACTAAAAGAAGGAGAGCACATTCACCGTTATTCAAGGCGGAAATCGAATTTTCGACTAGTCTCAGGGCCTGAAGTTCCGTAGAATGCTGCGAAATCCAAATTGCTCATCTGGTAGTTGTTGGAATTGATTTCACTGAGATTGCATTGGTTGTTGATTTGGAAATTGTTGTGTTCGAGTGTTTTGGAATCCTTGGTGTGAGTTTCGGAATCTCTGAAAGTTCGGATTTGGATTGTGCCTCTTTTGTCTCTGTGTCAAAATCGATTTTTGAATACACGAAAGCATTTTTGCATTGTGTGAAGAGAAGATGAGCAGGAGCATTTTTCCCAGTTCCCTGCCCTATCCATTGCAATCTTGGATGCGCATTCGAAAGACTTCTGATATCTGCGCTACGCTTCTGAGTTTCGTGAATTCAGCAATTGGGCTGCCTTCTATTTGTTTCTGATTTGAATAATTGAAAGATTTTTTTGTTGACCTATTGCCATACGTTGGGCATGGTCACAGGCATCCAAAAAGAGTTTATATGGTTCAAGTCATGAGCATTATCATGATCATTGATTTTGCTACTTGTAGGCGACAGGAGATGAAATCTTTTCTGGTGTGTGAACATTGATACCCTGTGATGAACGTTCGCGTGTTTCTCAGGGCCATAGATACCGTCTTCTTATCTTTTTCTTTTTTTCTTTTTGTTTCTATTTCATCTTGCATTTTTCTTCGTGTTTCTTTCTTCTTTCGCTGGGTGACTCTGTGTGAGCATTGCAACCCTGAGATGTGCTTCGTTTTTCGTGTTTCTCAGGGTTTCTCTCCTTGCGTTGGGTTCTTGCTTCTTGAAAGTTTGGGTGCTTCTAGGGGCCCAGGTGGCCGGATGCTGATTATGCTGCCTTTTTGACTTTGCAACATTGTTGCAAACTACGTCTCCAATAACTGCGTAGAATAGCGCCATTTTCTTATATAAAATACATAACACAGTTAGAATTCAATGGAAATGTATCATGATTTTTCAATTCATTTCGAATTTGTTTTACCCAAAAATTTTTTTTTAAAATTTGAATATTAATAACAACTTTTTCCTGTAACCATCATTTCAATGGGATTGAATGAAAATAAATTTTCAGTTTTGGTGTAGGTAGCTATTTCTCTGGATTTCAGATATTAAATTTTTGGACACCATCACAGTTTCCTTTGGCGGATTGTATCCAAAACATGATTCCTTTGATAATATATATATATATATATATATATATTATATTATAAAAATATTATATATATATATATATATATATATATTATATATATATATATATATATATATATATATATATATATATATATATATATATATATATATATAAATTCAGATGAAGTAACCAACTGAAAATGATGGTTGTGAGAAGAAGGAACTTCATATCATACTTCGGTGATATCACAAAGTTGATAAGAAGTATTTGAGGAAGTGTGCTTTCCATTTCATTGTAGTTCAATAATAGAGTGATGAAAGAAATAGAATCTGAATAACAAAAATTTAGATTATATTCAACTTTGCATTCATCAAAAAAACGCTATTTTGCGGTCATTGACTTCAATTGGCTTCATTTTATGTATTTTATTAATTTCATCACTCTATATATAAAATCTACAGTGTGGTCATTTAAATGTGCAACATATGGGAATTTTTTAAATTCATTGCCGAAAGTGCATTTGCGATAATTATATTGCGTGCACTTAGAATCGTTGCAAGTCAAACAGCATACGGTAGGTAAATAAATTTAAAAATTGTCAGGATAAAAGTAGCCTTATTTCAAGAATTCAGCATGAAGTTATCGTGAAAAGTTATTTGCGATTGAAAGTTATGCTTAATTACCAAAACATGGCCTTTCACGTTTTTTTTTTTTTTTAAACAATAATTTCTCAAAAAAATATTATATTCACCCTTAACACTATTCCATGGATTAATCAAAATCAAATCAATTTCGCATAACTCTGCGTATTAAGAATATTTTAAAACAATTGGTTTTTTATTTTTTAGGGAATTCCAAACTTTATATTTGTTCAACGATATCAAACACAACTTAAAAATTTCGAAAAATTATTTTTACCAAGGTTAACTACTGTTTTAGTTATGATAATATGCATATTGAAAAACTCTAATTTGAAATGTTTTTTTTTTATTTTAGAATGTTTATTAAAAATATGTACAAATTAATTGACAAACATGAAATCTTACTGAAATAATCGCGGATATCTATGAAAAAAACAGATGAGGGTTAAAAGTAAACATTATCATTAATAATAATTGATATTAACGAAACAATGTATTCATAATGTATGCACTAAACGCACCCAAATCTCAAAGCAATAATACAATGTTTTAAACGTATTTGAATGTGGTGTCGATGGTTTTGCCAATTTTAATCGTCTTATTTTTATTATAACTTAACAATTGACAAATCAACACCCACTTTATGTTTCGCTTCTAGGTTTCCATATCTGCAGGTAGGACCTAGCAGAAGAAATTTTGCAGTAGAGACATGTTCAATATTAGTTTCCCTGTGCACAATAATTCTAATGAATCGAATAGTGTCTGCAGCTCCAGAAAATATTATATCTTGGACATCCATCCTTGAAAACTCATGTGCATCTGCGAAACTAGCACTGATTGTTTGAACGGCTGATTCAACCTGAAAAATAATTGTTTATATAGGTACTTATAATCATTCCGAAAAGTAAATGCAAATTTTTGGACAAAAAAGCATTCTTTCAGGAAATTTATTCAGCATAAAATTCTATAATGTACCCTGAAAAATGAACACATACACAAGCTATAAGCAGTTTCACATAACATATTCAAATGTTAATAGGTTTTCGAATGTTTTTGTTGAATACCTTTGAAATAAATTGTTTCTCAAATTGCCAAATATTGGGGAAAAACTCCTAAAGTATTATATTCATTGAATACTTTTTGAGATACATACTTTCTCAGATACCCCGTACACGTACGCTTCATTTTTTGTTATTTCAATTCATTCCCGTATCTGCAGAATTCATCTTCATGAACTGTATCGAGTTTTTCAATGTAAGCAAAGATGATTTTTTCATTTTTTAAATTGAGAAAAATTGTAGACCAACCAACCTAACCAACTTCATAATATGACATTCATCAGAAATTATATGAACCTTAGAGTTGTGCATAGGATAAATGAAAAGAAATTTAGATTTCCCATTTTTTCTCTTTTCCTCCAAATTTTTCTGCCAAAGTGCTTCAGGCCTGTCACATGTTACTGAAGTAATGATGACACTGACTTCGGACTTATTTGAAGATCCTTTTGGCATTTTAATCTCCAGTCTCCAGCCAGCAAGTGAGAAAATATGTAATGGAAAGTTTCCAGCCACTGTTGAGAGAGACTACCATAAAAACTGGCAAATTTGAAATTGTATCTGCAATTTCTGTACCCAAATTTTTATAACCCCAAGTTCTATTTCCTCTAAATTCGATTTGTTTTTGAATTGCCATTGTGATCCAGCATGAAGGCACAAATAGTTGTTTGTTTTTGCTAAGTAGCATTCCCGAATAACTTTTTTACAAAACTGACAATGCATCCGCTGAAAGTGATTTTTTGTTTCTTAATTCATGCACAATCTGCTTCAAACTGGAAACTTTTCTCTCCAGCCTGTTTCCTTGCCTCCTCCATACTTTCAATAGTTTCTTGGTGGCATTTTCAATATCTTTCAATTCCTGCAATTTTTCAAGATTACGCCTTGGAGATGCATTGAAAATTAAAAAATATATATGTTTCTAGTTGCCAAACATCAGATTTCTGTATATATTGAATTGATGTTGATACCATTTTTCTGCTTTCTTCATGTTTCAGAATCTTCGAAGGATTGTAGAGAGCAGATCACATTCATTAAGATTATTTTGAAGTTTGGCAGTTATATATATATATATATATATATATATATATATATATATATATATATGTATATATGACTTTTTTTCCATCATCCTGAGATCTGATATTGATAAATTTTGAATTGCAGTTAAATGTTGAATTATCGATCAACATA
The DNA here is from genome assembly GCA_018342105.1 of Gonioctena quinquepunctata. Taxonomy (NCBI): domain Eukaryota; kingdom Metazoa; phylum Arthropoda; class Insecta; order Coleoptera; family Chrysomelidae; genus Gonioctena; species Gonioctena quinquepunctata. Next base: position 75,394 of record JAFIRS010004061.1, read on the forward strand.
ATGGCCTTACAAATAGACAGGACAATAAACAAATAGCTTGGCCATTTCAAAAAAATACCTTCACTTCAACTCAACTGAATATGGGTGATATTCATTTCAGTGTTAATACCAACCTGTAATTATGGATCTCTTTGATATTTCTTCTTGACTTTTCAACTGCTCCTTTGAAACCTTCGCTATCGCTTGAAGATATCATGCCTTTCGCTTCAATCCAGAAGTAATGGAAGAATCAGAATTTGTGGAACTTATTCCAAAGTTATTGTGCATGATGGAGATCTAAAACCGAAATAGTAAATATTCACAGAATACAGAGCATAAAATGTAGGGTAAAGACGGCGTCTCAAGGTGCGAGTCTTGACGAGCTCGGCTTGAAGATTGTTGAGTCCCGCGTCGTGATAACGGTGGACTGGCGTAAGATCGAGAGTTGTCAAGCGTGAGCTCGAGGTGGCTCGAGACTGTTTCCCTGAAATGTCGGTAAATTCCCAAACATCAAAGGCGCGAGGCTGGACTAGCTGGCTCGTACTGTATGGCTTGTTGAGCGGTCACACGGTGCGAGGGTGTCTGTCCTCAGTGTCAGCTACGACGGGAGCCCGGTCACTTCGGAGAGGAAGTTTGGTGGTCTTTGTTGGTGAATTATTCCAACTATTTTTGCTTTTGGACTATATTTCAAGCCGTGAATAAATTATATTAAAATTATAAAATAAAAGGTGACGTTAATCAAAAAATATCTTCATGAATTCCTCTTCTCATTTCTTGGCAACGATTCATATAAAATTATAGGGTGTTTCAACTAAATAATACAAAAAACATAACTAATTCAATAAAAGTACCGAACAGTCTTTATTATTGTGTATTAACATGGAATGGAATTCAGGATCAATTAGTGAATTCTTAGATTAAAATGATAAAGAAGAAATATGCCTTTAAAAATACGCTGCTCTCATCGACCCTACCTATAGCTACTGCACTGGACAATGAATCCCTTCGTAGGCTCGTGAACCACTGATATACGTCGAGTCGGTGAAATTATACACGCCGTAAGATCGATCAGGCTCGAGATTGCACAAACCTCACTCCTGTGCACCGAGCACAATCCCCCCGGCCAAGCTCGTCAAGTCTCGCGCCGTGGGACGCCGATTGGAGATAATCTAGATTTCAGAGAGTAACATGTAAATGGGAATAAAAAAAAGTTTTTATTCGGTAAGGTTGAGTGAGGAAGTACAATTTGGGTATACAAATGAGAATAAGCATTTTTCTTCATGATTTTTTCAACTATTGTTTCTTGTTATGAAATTCTAACATAACAATTCAATAAATATATTACCCTCCGGTGAAAAATGAATTCCATTCATTGATCATGTTACAATAGTAGTGACAAAATGTTCTTTGTTTTCGTAGGAAATTTTTTAAATCAGGTTTCCTTCAGCTGAGTAAAATTGCATCAAACTAATATTACTGTCATTCTGATTCTCAACTGATCCAATGTTTCCATTCCTGCTGTTCGCGGATGAATGACAAAACCTCATAACTCTTGAAATGAATACATTTTCACAACTCATTTGATTTATTTTCATCACAATGATTCCACATAGACAATTGAAGTCTGTATGTCTGACAAACAAGATTGTGCATACCTATATTATTCAAAGATAAATAAATAACCTACTCAAAGAAATATGAACACAAAATGTTTTTATCTATGTTCTCTACTCGCGTAATCAAACTTCTCCTGTTCATCTTCATCAACTAACCTAGAACTCCTCTGAATTGTTTAGATTTTTTGTAAACAGGTCTCAATCTGATTTCATTCTTTATCACAAACTCATCTTCCTCCCTAAAGTGCACACTGCAGGCATAATGTTTGTCACTCAAAAGGTCTTTATTAAGATCTTTCCCTGAAGTTCTGATCCAAGAATAGAATAGAGTAGGAATAAATCAACCATCTATGGAACAAATAGTATATATGGTACATCACAATATGATTGTAATGAAAGAACGAATGATATAATACAAAAGACATATTGACACAGGAATTTCGGTAGATAAAATCAAACATTAACAAATAGGAAAGCATTTTACAAACCTATTAGACAAATAACTGGGTATCATCTAGATGTTCAGGTATATTATAAAAACATTTATTCATAAGAAGTTAGAATTTGAAGTTGTCAGGTATTTGCTTGATTTTTAGTGGTAGTTGATCATATAATTCCATTGCATTATAATGAGGTGATCTCTCATATGCTAGTGATCGATGGTACCATCAAAGTATTGCTGTTGCGTGTGTTGTGTTGATGTGCAGCTGAGAGAGTAGGTAAATATTTCAGATTTTGCCTTGCATACATCATACTTTCAAGGATATATAGACATATATATATCTATATATATATATATATATATATATATATATATATATATATAGAGAGAGAATAAGAGAAATCTGTTACGAATCCAAGAGAGCCCACCTGCGTTACTCTGAACGCACTGGGAGTACGACTATTGGTATCGTGGGTTGGCCTATGCTGACATCTTTTGATGACCTGTTAATATGCACGAAATTTCGTGCCATTAAAATTCCACGATATTAGGTCTTAGCTTCGCCGCACAGATAATAGGTGTCACAATCTATAGTTTGATGCTTTTCTCATATATATATATATATCTATATATATATATATATATATATACAGGGTATCCCTGGACTTCCTCTTTTTCTCTCGGGAATGTATAGATGGGGTCAAAATATCACCAGTACTCCACGTAACTTTTGTTCCTAAAAGCCTTCGTTACCAAGTTACGGGCCCCCGAAGTCACAAAATGAAAAATTTTTTCTTTGATAACTTTTAAAGTAAATATTCAAAATCATCTTAATTTCGGTGATTGACTGAACAAATGAATTCCTTCGATGAGCTTCCATGCAGGAGTCAGTTGTTTTGCTAAAAAGTCAGGAACGGACTACCCCCGATGGTCCACACCTCAAAACTTTGAATTGACAGAATTTTTCAATAGTTTTCAATAGAATAAGGTTACGTAGAGAATTTTCTGAATAAAAGTACTCATGTGGAAAGTCGATCGGAGCAACGATTCTTAATAAAAATGCAGTTTTACTCGATGACATGCAACGCGATCGTCCACCATTATTTGAAATGAAAAATGTTCACAGTAGAAATACTAATGTTATATATATATATATATATATACATATATATATATAAATATATATATATATATATATATACATATAAATATATATATATATATATATATATATATATTGTTATGTTATGAAAAACCAGTTAGATATTTTAAAAAGAAAAAACCCATAAAAAGAATAATTAATAAATAGTTATTAGTTTCAAGAGATTGTTTTTACATAATTTTGGAAGTTCTATTTATTTATAAGCCTATGTATAATATGGATAGATAAAAATGTCAAAATACTATAACACAATCAATTTCATACACTGTCATAATGATTATAACCCATAATTGGTAAAAAGACAACAAAAAGTCTAGATTTACAAAATTTTCATGAATAAAAAGTGATCAACACATTTATAAATTTGAAACATACAGTATATGAAATTGTAGATAACTAAAAGTAGCCAATGGTAGAACAGCAAACTTCTTGATGAGATTAGCCAATCAGGGAATAGATGGTCATATGGAAAATTGAAAATTGTGAGAGAATAACAACGGGGTGATGTCATAAGCAATTATTATTGAAATATGTACATAGTAATAAGAATGGGAAAATAGTTGTATATATAAATTATATAAGATGAACCCAAACAGTAAAATGTGACAATTTGGTGCGCGAATTCAAACATTCAAATGAAAAAGAAGAAGGAAAATATGGTATCCGGGGCGACAACAAACAAAGCCACAAGGAGATCGAGAATAAATTTACAAGGGAATGCCACGCATTTTGGGGAAAAGAAAAATGAAATAATTCCAACATTAAAAAAAAAAAAACAATATTACCTTAATTATACAACATATCCAAGTGTCCAAAGCTGATTTCTGCATTTGTATGGTTCCTGATTTATGGTATTGGAGTCCCTGATAGAGCTTGGAGTGAGAAGGGGTCCAGTTTCAGGGCATATCTTGAACACTGACATTTCCAGCCAGGTATAAAAACTTCAATAGTGCACATCCGGTCCTGAACAATTTCACAAATAACGTATCTCACATCTGAAGAACTTTATTTCACTTTATTTTGAACTATAAAAGAAAACTTCACTCTCAAGGAAAAAGTGAGGTTGTGTCTATCTATCCATAATTTGATTTTTATGATTATCCGTGAATATTTGTAGATTCACATTAGAATAAGTTATTTCTCGTAGGCCAGGTAAAATTAAGTCTTCCTGAATAAAGGAAATAATTGCTTTTTGATACTTTGTTGTTTGTTTTCCTACAATGATCAACAATCATACTTATGACCATTGAATAAACTGAATAGAAATTGACAAGCAGTGGCTATTGCCTGAACCGGCTATCTGAGGTAAGAGGCGTACCAACTGTTGCTTAGCCGTGACTATAAGAAAACTTCACCTCAAGAAAGTGATTGTGTCTATATCCATATGTTATGAATTTTTAATACAGTTATCTGACTGGCCAATTTGAATAATTTCAATACGGCTGTATTCTAATGTAGATTTTATCGTCACGTGTATTCATACTAAATTAGTTTACATTTATTTAGATTCTACAATCTTATATATTTTGATTTTCCTTTTAAATTATAGCTGAAATTGTTGACTAGTTAAATAAACTGATATAAATTCACTCTCCCCATGTCCACTTTTACGTCTCAGTAATTCATTTTGGTACCAATTCATTTCCAACTTTCAATCTTTGAGCGTTTTCTCAATAAGCTTAAATAGCAAAACTTAGATTATCTCAACTATTGCCAGAATATTATCATATGTTTGATAGTGGTATTCAATTACTGAAACACACTTTTTACTGAAATTGAATGATAATTTATATTAGCCAATTTCACATTCAACTACCGTTTAAATATTCTAGATATTCATGAAGGTGGTCCTTAAGAATTCGAATAACGTTCGCCATTCAATGTCTCCTGGAGAATATATGGCCCGAAAATTTTATTATCAAAAATTCCTGCCCATACATCAAATTCAAATCGCACTTGAGGGCGAACTTCTCTGAAATCATTTTCATTGGTCTGAGACCAGACATGTTCATTATTCCTATTGAATACACCGCAATTTGTGAAACGACTCTCATCGGTCCAAATGATGTTATTCAAAAAATTCCCACCCCTTACGATTTGTGTACGCAACCAGTTGCAGAAATTTCTTCTTCTTTCGGGATCTCCTGGATGAAATTTATGAACCGTTTTAATTTTGTAACATTTAATATAATGCTTCCTGAGAGTGCGCCAAACTGTCGTATGTGGCAAATTCAATTCATCTGCAATTTGTACTGATGATTTCGATGAATTTTCATTAATCTAAAATTCAGTGATATTACTGAGAGTTTATTGAGATAAAAAAAAACTTACTTTTTCAACAATACTTTCCTCGGCTGGAGTTCTGTTACCATAACTTTTGCGAGGCTTATTGAATGATCCAAATTCACTGAGGTTTTTGTCTGATTTCTGGAACAAAGTTTCATGCGGTTGACGCCTTTCAGGATAAATTTCCATATACCGTTGGGCTGTAGCATTGCTGTTTCTATGGTTTTCATAATGAATTTTCACCATGTCCCGTTTTTCTTCAGCGGAAAACATCATTTTTACACCAATAAACTTAAAGATATACAACAAATATGACAAATGTCAAAATATTATCGACAATTGTTCTCATAGTCTACTGAGATTTCATCGTTATTAAACATGGTAACTAAAGACATTAGAAACTTATAGGTAAGTATTATAGTAACTAGCGGAAATGTGGTGTTACGATCTTTCTATCTCCAAGAATCACTTATGGTGAAGAAAAGTTGAAGACTTGAGATTGAGGATTTTTAATGCTTCCGCAACACTGTAGCAAAGAAGTGTATTAGGGGCAATAAATAATATGAAAAAACGAGTTCAAAAATGTCTCGAAATGGAAGGACTCCAATTTATTGCGCCATTAATTTTTTTGTGTATATAAATTACTTCATTTCAATTTTCATTACAATTATAGTGTTCGTTTCGGATGTAATTATTGCTATCATTTCTTTTTCAGCTTATCAAAATACATATGTATAATCTATTTTTGTTGTAGATATGTTTCAGATAATCATAAAAGGTTTTGCTAATGGAAGTTCACTGTAGAAAACGCTCAAAGAGCATTGAAAATGTGAAGAAATATGAATTGGTACCTAAAAATGAGGAAAATACTCTCTTGAAACACTATGGTACATGGGAAGACGTGAAAGTTGCTATTGTGTTTTTATTTAACTCAGTCAACCAATTTCCAGGGCCGTAATTTAAAAGGGAATAATTCACCCAATTATAATAAAATATTACCGAAACTTCCCGAAATATAAAATTAAATTCAATTTATCAGTATGAAGTGAACGTCGACGATCCAAAAACTACAACAATAAATACAGGTCCGTATTCAAAGATGGGGGTGGCCCAAGTCAGATGATACCCCTGTAGAAAAGACTCATGAACATATTGTGATGGCCCACATCAAGTGCCAATAGCAAAATGTGGACAGATTTTCAATATGTCTGCGAATAAAGAAGATACAGGCAAAAAAATAATTTGGGATTTTTTGGTTTTTCCTGTGTATCTCCAGAACCAAAAGAGCTGAATTCGATTTTTTCACATCATTGAATAGGTCTCTAAAATACGCAACTTTGCCGACACTCTATCTCCAATCGTTAACGAGATTCCCCATGTACAGAAACGAATTTGAATTGCCCTGTATATATATATATATATATATTTATATATATAGATATATATATATATATTATAGGTTCAGTGGGACATAGTTTTTTGGGTTATGAGGTTCGGTGGGACATACTGAGACTCGTTTGAAATTATTCCATTTTGGGATTTATTTGATATTTTATATAATAGATATATATATAAATTTAGAAATAACGACTGAAAATTGGTATAAACAGTGGGGAATAACGGGGATCTTCAGTCAGCACAAGTGTTGAACTATGAAAAACTCTTTAATACGTTGGACCGAGATTTCAATCCATTTTAAGTATTTTTTTTCTCAATAATGTAATTTACATATTTTAGGACCCTGAAGAAGTTTCAAAATTGAATCGAAAGCACGGTCCAACGTATTAAAGAGTTCAACACTTGTGCTGACTGAAGATCCCCGTTATTCGCCACTGTTTATATATATATATATAAATATATATATATAAATATATATATATATATATATATATATATATATATATATATATATATGCAAGAGAGAAATATCGAGGGGACGGTTAAAAACAAAATGGAAGGAATTTAGTGGACATAGCCCTCAGAGAAAATTGTTAACCGAGAGCCCGAAACACGTGTCTAGGTTAAAACTTTCCCTGGGGTATTCCACTAAATTCCTACCATTATATATATATATTATATATATATATAATATATTTCTGTTTTCCTCAGGTATTATCATGCTATTTGCCTACTCGATGATGGGCAGGACCCTTTGTTCGGGAGAACCTCCCTTCGACAATGATCCTACGTCAAATCAACAAGTAAGTAACATTTCCGTATGTAACTACAGGAAAAAAATTCTATACAAAACTACCAGACATACAGGGTGATTCAAAATACTTTGACAAACTCCAGGAGGTGATTCCTCACAATATTTTAATATGAATTGTCCGGATAAATATATGTCCGTAAACGCTTCGTTTCCAAGATACAAGGTGTTAAAGTTTTTTTTTATCTTCGTTTTTTTTTAAATAACTTTCGAAATACTGACCTTAATTAAACGAAACTTGGTATTGGGAGGTTTTTTGAGGTGTCGAATTCGAAGCGGATGTTATTTTTGCTTTCACTCGTAGGGGGTGCCACCTACACGTCTTTTCTTTTTTGAAGATTCATAACTTTTTTGAGCGTACTTCTAGCACATTTTTCAGTGAAAAAATCAATTTCTCTATCTTTGTGTGTTGAAGTTGAAATTATTTCGCATTTTTTCACAAGAATGCTTAGGAAATGAATTTGACGTTTAAGTAACTACTTTTGGTTTTTTGTAGGGGGCGCCACCTATTCTATTCATTTTTACTTGTTTGAAATAGTTATTTTTGTATCAAGGGTGCAAAATCTGTATTTTTTTGATAAAATTTGAAAGAAATATCAACATTTTAATTCAAGAAATTTTGAATATGTAGAATGAAATAAAATGAAGGAAACTAAATTGTATTCAAATAAATTGTCCAAAGTGTCCACCTTAAGCGAAGATACATGCATTCAGTCTTCTAGTCATTGAATCTCGTACCCGCTAAAATGGGCCGGAGCCCCATCATGCATAAACCTCATGCGGATACGAATTTATAATGGTACATTCTGAAGTAGTCCCGGCAATTCATTTTGTAGAAAGTCTCTGTAAGTTGCGCCATTCAGTCGGAACGAAAGAAAGAAAGGACCTATCAAGTAATTATCAATTATTGCCGCCCATACATTTACAGAAAATTGATAATGATAATGCCTTTCACTAACTGCGTGCGGATTTTCCAGAGCCTAAACATGGTTGTTATGAAAGTTTGTGACAGCATTTCGAGAGAAGTTTGCCTCGTCCGTGAAGAGTACATATCTTAATAATTGAGGATTACCAGCCAATTTCCTCAAAAACCACTGACACATAGTTATGCGTGGCGAAAGAGCTTGTACCCTTTGAATATGGTATGGATAAAATTGTTGATCGTGGATAATTCTCCAAACTGTGGACTGAGTAGAATTGAGAGCTTCAGCAATTATTCTTGTACTTGTTTCTGGATTCTCCTCGAGAGCGTTCAGAACAACTTTTCCCAATTCTGGGGTTCGGACTGCTCGTGGTCTTTCAATAATATCAGCTGCCCTCTTAAAGCTACGTGTTTCTGCCAAACGACGGTGCAGACTGGTAAATGTTGGAGCTGAAGGCAGTACTCGATTAGGAAATCGCTCCTGGGAAATACGTCTTGCTTCGCGCGCATTGCCATCCGCAAGGCCATAAACGAAATGCATATCGGCTAAATGAGCATTATTGTTTTAATAATCCATTTTCTCAAAATTAGTGTTTCAAAACTCACAGAAACTTCAACAAAACGTTTAACTGTCACATAATATGTAATTACTAAGATGCCTAAGAACTCTGGTGTATTCACTGATTCAATTTTGTTCAGAATTTTTGGAGGACAACAAATGAAAAACGTTAAATTCCGCTAATAAGTTCATTAGTAGATGGTGCAGTTAGGAATGTTTGTTGTTTGTGTCACGCAAAATGTCAAATTTCAAACCTATGAAATTTTCTTTTTCTGTCAACATTACTTCATGCAAAGAATTGTGAATTGATCGTTTACAAAGATTATAGTTCTACGAACAAGATCCCGCTCAGAATAGTTGGCGCGAAAATGAGATGAAATCCTCGAAACTTACTACCATTGCCTACTACAATGTTATCATCTGTCTGTCAAAAATCAGATTTTTCTTGAAGTCTACCTGGCGATTTTTTCAAAGTGATTTTTTCTCAAATGGCCTTTTTGGGATCATGGAAACTTTTACGAAGGAATGAGAAGAGGTAGGAGAGTGGACTGATGTCTCTAGATGATGAATTAACTTGAAAATTGAGGAGATTGCAAAATGTCCCCGATGACATTGTTCCATTAAACTTTCCGATAGAAACTATTACCAAGCCATTTTCTGCCCATCTCTGCCAGACTATTACCTTTCTAACAAGCTTCTGATGTGAACAACATCAGAGAGTTCATTGTAGATATCATAAAATCTGTTGATGAAGTTGAGAGTTAAGAAATCGATGAATCCTGGTGTGCGACAGTCTAGGCTGCTTCCAGCTATCTTAGAATGACTTCTTCGGAAAAGGTGAACCCTACTAACAAAGGTGGGGAGAAAACAATAATCTAATTGCTTCTCTTTCATTTTTGAGCAGTTGTTCGGAAGAACAAGGCCCACTCCCAAGATCGATAAGGTTAATGACTATGATTAGGATAATTATAACTTTTTAATAAACATATGAATTTCACAAGTAAGCGTGGATTCCTCATTCACAGAGGGTCCCATGGCTCTTTGGAAGAAAATTTTCACTATATTCAGAATTTTCCAATACTTTTAGTCAGAAGATTGTCATCTCATGGAGAAATTTTTATACAAAATCTATATAATATAAAAAATAAATATAAAAGATATAATAAAATTATTTGATTTGCTAGTTGATAGATACATTACGATCACAAGTTGAAAAAAAATATTACAATGGGCAAAGGTAGTTCAGAGAAGATTCAAATTAATTTATACATATACGAGTCATTTTACTAGTAGTGGAGTAATATTAGATTTCAACTTCAGAAAGTTAGGGGACTGTGGGGATGTTCCCCTGTACATTAGTGATGATGTAAGGAACAATATATGAAAAGTAACCAACCATAAAATGTGTGCTTAATTTATTATTCGACAATTAAGTTGCAAAATAACATTGTTCATTGAATATCTTAAAAAATATATAATAAAAAAAAAACTGATATATAAAAGAGGTATATAATTTTTTTTTCATTAAAACTTTAAGCTGCAGATTTTTTTTTTCTAACGTACGAAAACGTGAGGAGCGACACTGAAGTGCATCTCTTGAGAAGCACGTAGCCACGAGCGCGCTTCACTTAATTTTGTTAAAACTTTTGATCTAATTAATAAAATTAAGCTAACAAAAATTTGAATGAAAGGCGAAAAAGGTAGCTAATAAGATGTCTTGTTTTCAAATGCAAAAAAAATTAATAGGAATAGTACATATATGAAGTAGAAAGTAGAATTTTCTGTAAAATCAATTAAAGATCTGCTATTCTTTACATTTTCAAGATAAACATCTGAAATGTGTACAGTTTAGTCCCAAAATGACTACTTGAAAAGGTGTGCGGATGAAAAAGAATCATAAAATTTTATTCCAAAAAATACATTCGTCAAAATATTGAATAATTTCAAAAAATGAAAGAATGCATTTTTAGGACATGCTTCAAAAACCAAAAACTCTAGTTCAAAATGTGATATCAAGATTTTTCAATAGTACTTTCTGAAGCTTGGGAAAAGCGGTTTTATTGAAAAAATAGAAATAATAATAAAATTTCGTCAAAAATAAACAAATATTGCTCCAAAATCCGTGAAATTTTTTGTTAAATAAAATTTAATAACGTTTATATAGAAAACAATAAGTTTACCTAACCAACATAAATTTATATAACGACCTCAAACAAGGTATACGCAGCGTGAATTTTATTTTTAATTTTTCAATATAAGTGTAAATTGTATCAAATACGAAAATATTACGTTTTTTAGGAAATTGACGAACTGTTCATTTTTATAAATGAGTTCCTGCTTAAAATTTTTGTTAAGAATAAAAATATAAGTTTATCTTACGATGTTCTTCATATTGGATCGAAAATATAATATTTGAATGTTTGAGAGAGATTGAACACCAGAGAACAGTTGATCGGTTTAGTGCTCACCTGACGCTCTACGTATAATAGTGGAGTAATATTAGATTTTAGCTTTTAGAAGTTGGGGGATGATGGTAACTTTTCACTGTACATTAGTGATGATGTTGGGAACAACATATAGAAAGTAACCAACCGTAAAGTGTGTGCTTAATCAATTATTTAACAAATAAGTTGCCAAATTACATTGTATATTGAATATTGAAAAATTTACATAAAAAAAGAAAATGATTTTTCTCTAATCAGAACTGTAAGCTGCAGAATTTTTTTGCTAACTTGTGAAAAAAAGTGAGGCGGCGACTCTGAAGTGCAGTGCTGGAGGAGCACGTAGCTACGAGCGCTTCACACCAAATTTGTTATAACTTTTGATCTAATTGATTAAATCAACATAACAAGAATTCAACTGAAAGAAAAAAAATGCAGCTAACGAAAAGTCATGTTTTTAAAAGTAAAAAAATATTATGGTAATAGTACGTAAATGAAATTACGTCAAAGCAGAATTCTGTCTAAAATAAATATCTGAAATTCTCACAGATTACTCTCAAAATAACAAATAAAAACAGGCCAATTGAAAAAAAAAAAGTATTTCAAAAAATACATAGCTTAAAATATTGAATAATTTAAAGAAATAAAAAAAAGAAATTTGAGGCCATGCTTCAAAAACTCTAGTTTAAAATGTGATATTGAAACTTGTATATGGAATGAAAGAAAAATACTCCTCATGAATACCTCGGCTGATTTCGAAAATGGTCCAATGGTCTCAAAATGGCAGCTGTTGGGAAATTTGAAAAAATTCGCAATATTTCATCTCCATACCCAATATCGGCAAACCGTAAGTCGTTTGACAGAGCTTCATTAGCTCCACAACTTTTACCAGTTAATTTTTTCTCCGAGATGTACACATAAATAAAAAAATAGGTAGCTGTAAATTATCATTCATGAGATCTACCTTTACGACTGGTCACTTCATCGTTTTTCCAATGTCATATTCTGGTTCAGTGACCTCAAAAACCCCTATAGCATCAATTTGGGTAAAATTTGCCTAACAAAATTGTTTTTCATTGTTTAAACAATTAATAAACAAGCAGCGCACGTATATAAGTTCATAACTTTTTTCTGCAAGCAATTTCTAGGTGATATCAGAAGGTTTTGAGGAAATCCATTCAGGATTCCAAAATAACACTTCCTTCCTTCAGACTAGAATATATATTTTTCAGAAAGCGAAAGAGATTGATTGCATCTTCCGTACTTTTATTGGTTTGAAAGCTGAATTAAGTAATTGTATGTAATTTACAGCACTTTATAGAATAATTATCCGCTCCATCATAGGACTTTTATCATGAGCAAACAGGGACAGAAATACATAAGTACCAACTCGCTGGAGCTGTATCAATAGAAAATCAACCATACAAAATAAATTGGTTCGGTTCATAATTAGAATTATTTCGGAACACCTCTCGAAAATTCCATACAGCACTGACATAAGAACATGGAATAGTTTGTTCTGAAATATGTTACATCGATCGATCAACCTCAAAATATTTCACAACGAATTGACATAACCTTAAAGGCGACGAAAGCAAAATTACAGAACGGATCATAGGCACAAATCACAAAAACACCTTGTGTGGTCTGTAATTGCAGTTTACCGAATTATGACGAGAAACGACGTAGGCGCCATCTGAAACTCCCTTTATCAAGTGGGCTGGTGTCCCCCAGTTCGTCCCAATATTTCACTGGTATAAGTGAATACACCATGGTTTTCAGACATCTTAGTAATCACCAAAACTACTTATTCAAACGTCAAATTCATTTCCTAAGCATTCTTGTGAAAAATGAAAATAATGGCAATAACTTCAGCACCCATCGATTATCAAAAAATCGACTTGAAATTTTCCAGTCCAAATATCCAGACGACGGTTGCTTATAGCGACTTGTAACACAGGTAGCTTTTTCACGTAGATATGATAGAGGAATTGATTTTTTTACTGAAAAATGTGCTAGAAGTACGCTCAAAAAAGTTATGGATCTTCAAAAAATGAAAAGACGTGTACGTGGCGCCACCTACGAGTAAGAGCAATAATAATATCATGTCCGAATTTGAAACCTCAAAAAATCTCTCAATACCAATTTTCATTCGATTAGGGTCAGTATTTCGAAAGTTATTTGAAATAAACGAAAATAAAAATAAAATTTCAACACCCTGTATCTTGTAAACGAAGCGTTTTTGGGCATATATTTAATTGGAAAAGTTTATATTAGAATATTGTGAGGAATCGCCTCCTGAAATTTGTCAAAGTACTTTTGAATCACCCTGTATATCCACAGCCATTAATTCAATCAGCTTCGAAATAACAAATGTGTATAATAAACCTAAATAAACAAACGAGTTCCTTCAATATTTGAATTTCAACTCAGACTCGAAATTATTCATTATGAAATCAATATCTTCGAACGGATACTGCGATTCACGTCAGTTATATGGAAATGATATCAGAATAAAATAATTTAAAACCTCTGTCCCAAATTATGGTTTATATTTCGTTGGAATAATGTTTCAATTATTAGTATGGGAGATATATGTCTTGGTTGAAACTGATTTCCACAAAGACGAAGTTTGTTGTTGGTATTTTTTTGAAATAAAAGAATTTTAGAAAGATCTGAGTGTGCAAAATGCGTTTTTGGACGAAATCTTGTTTTCTTGTGTAATAAAAATTTGTGTATAGTATCAAATTACAGAAAATTCCATGTGAAATGAATTATGATATTTGTTTCACGAAATGGAATTAAAAAAAAGGAAAAAAAGGTTATGCAGTTTTGAAAATCATATTTTTATTATTCAAAATGCGTTTTATACAATGCATGCATATTTATTCCATGAAAAGTTTCAATTAAATTATTTTATTAAAGAATATACATCCGTACTGTGCATAAAATGAGTTCTTTGGCCGCCATCTTGAAAAAACATCAAAAATAAAAAAAATCATGTGCGGTACAAATTATACGTTATTCCACGCTCTCCACGTCTTATTGGATCCTTTCTTTTCAATAATGAAAACAAACTGTGCTTCATAACATGCTCGGGTAACACTGTGGTTCATGCTATAGATGTTGCTAATACTGTTGTTGTAAATACAGCACTGACCCTGGCACGAAATATTTGTTTGCAGTCATCTATGTTCAGTGATGAAAAATATGATATAAAATCGATGCAACATGTGCTTGGCAAAAAATATGAACTTTTAACATGCTTCCACTGGATACTGTACCACAAGTTCCTCACTTGATAACAGTCAATCGGCAGCATATCGACATATTTTGAAATGTGGGGAATTTAGCATTGGCGCTACTCTGGATCAGACAAATTTAGGCGCGGTGCTATTAACGTAGCTGCAATCAAATTTGACGTTACTCGATTAACTGTGTCCCTCATTTAGCTTAGGGTTGAAGAACAATACGATTGAGGAATTCCTTGTACCGATATCTTAGCTAGAAAGGAGAATGTGGTCGAAAGCACAAAAATTACTAGAGAGCTTTGAATGAGTTCCGGGATATCTCGTGAATAGTCGTTGTAAAATCCGCAGTTTTTTCGTTTCCAGCTGAAATTCCAAAATCAACCATTTTCGGCATATTTTAAGGGAATAATTGAAGCGACTATCTTCCAAAGTGAAACCCATAGTAACAACAGAACAAGCAGCCCTACTAGCATATCGCTTTTTGAAGACATGTATGACTACGTATATATATAGACGTAAAATAGTTACTTGACTCAAGTTGAACGAACGTATTATGTCTTGCTCGATAAGCAAGAGTTCGAGGGATCCCGTGAAAGTGAGCGCTCCATTAGAAAAAATATATTCATGGCATCAGCTGCCAGATCTCGATATGACTCTGCTGAGAAGCAATATTTTGAAGAAAAGGTTATGACTTTGGCTATTTGTTTATCAAAAACCTGCCATAAGAATTAGTAAGAACCTAGGAAGAGAAACATCATTGACCACACCCATTGAATCTATCAACGCTATCGAATGTGAAGAAATGATCGTTGAAAATATTTTGGCAGCTATTAGAAATTTCCAGTGGAATATAAAGCAAAACTCATCTATATTCAACTAAACAATGACAAACCACATGCTTCTGATACTGATGAAGTTCTGCCGACTGAAAGATTGAAGAGAGATGGAACATTCAATTCAATTTGCAGCCACCAGATAGTCCAGACTCAAATGTTTAGGATCTTGATTTCGTTAATTCCGTTCAATCGCTCCAGCACCAAGAGACGAATTATTCGAATTAAGTAGACAGAAATAACATAATGTCTTTTGATACTTCAAAACTGTAAGGAGTCGATCACGATAGCTTCTGTTTGAAGGTTGTAGACGATGTGGTAATTTGATTACTATCGTTTTGGACGTACATCGTCTCAATATATACAAAAGGTTTCCACGACGTTTCGAATGCTTGTATCTGCAATCGTCTTCAGGTGAATACTGACAAGTTTAGGTGCTACTTACCAATTTATATGACTGTCGGTGCAATGATGCGTGTAATTCCGCCATGTGCAGTGGTGCGTGTAATTTCGCGCGGTGTGGTGGTGCGTGAGGTTTCGCGCCTATGCAGCCCGCCAGAAAAAGCAATCAGTGGTTTCCATACGTTCTTGATCTCAATTCTTGATTGACTTAGCCAATAACGCCTTTAGTCAACCAACCATTGAGATCAAAAACGTATGGAAACCACTGATTGCTCTTTCTGGCGGGCTGCAGAGGCGCGAAACTCCACGCACCACCACACCGCGCGAAATTATACGCACCACTGCACATGGCGGAATTACACGCATCATTGCACCGACAGTCATATAAATTGGTAAGTAGCACCTAATCTTGTCAGTATTCACCTGAAGACGATTGCAGATACAAGTATTCGAAACGTCGAAACCTTTTAAATACATTAAGACGATGGACGTCCGAAACGATAGTGATCATGATAGCTTCTGATGGCAACAATTACAAAATTGAACATATGAAGAACGCTGACGTGGAGGACGCTTACCTGGGTCAATAATGTGTAAGGAAGAGGCTGTTTCCACAGCCCGCAATTTAATTCAATAATTTTGGATCAAAATTTGCTTAAATAATGTTTAGTTGGTTGGAGTTTATTTTCAATAAAATGTATCAAATAAAATAATACCTGTGTATTGTACAAAATGAAAACGGAAATGTTTACCATAATTTGGAATGGAAGAAGTACTTTTTTTGTTTTCACCAAGTACTGGAGGACGCTTTCCATACCTGTTGAAGGATAATGGTCCCTGACTGAAAACAATACTAGATCCATTGACCCAATTTCTTTCCATAGAGTTTGTCAATCTGAGGAATATCCTTATGAGCCTTCTTAATTACAAGGGTGGAATATTAAACCAATATAAGAAATGAGGAACACAAAGTCATCTTCACAAAGGAATCAATATAAATTGAAACACAATTGGTAGACCACAAGAGAAAAACAACTTCTTTTCTGGCAAATACCACGCAGAACGTTGAATGATATTCACCTGGAAATCTATGCAAACTTCCATAGAAATTAAAATTGATTGCAAATGTGTCTTTCTGATAAGCTCGATTATGTTCAATTCAATTCAGGCTTTTGGCCCTCATCAGTACGGAGTATTCACCAGCAGAGATCCAGAGAGCTCTGGCCGAAGCGAGACCCAACATAAACAAAATCCCCATCAAGCTTACATCATCTTCAGGTACGCCGGAAAAAGTAACTTTTGACCGGCAGTACCTAGTGACAGAAAAAAACATTTCCCTACCTCGATAGGATTCTAAAAATACGATTCCATCTCAGTAGGAGTGGCGAATACCCGATTGGCATGTATGTTGAACAAAAAAGCCAAGTGGAATATTTAAAAAATAAATGGAATGAATGGAAGTTTGCATAGATTTTCAGGTGAATATCATTCACGTTCTGCGTGGTATTCACCAGGAAAGAGGTTGTTTTTCTCTTGTGGTCTACCAATTATGTTTCAATTCATATTGATTCCTTTGTGAAGATGACTTTGTGTTCTTTATTCCTTATATATTCCACATCACTTGGATTTTTTGTTTATTAAACGAATACTTTTTCCGCATTCCAATCTTTGGAACACTATATATCACTACTACATAAATCGTTATGTCATTTCGAAAGAGAATTGATGGCTAGAAAGATCAACTACACAAAGGGCAATATATTGCCTGGAATATAATCTACAGCCTGTTGAGATTTCAAAAAACTTCCAATGGATGAAAATGAAGTGTTGGGAGTGTCTGACATTCTCCTGTTCATGAAAGTAGGTACCAATTAATTTGATTGGGCAGTGATTGCTTGGTAAGTAGAAACTTGTCAAAGTATTTAATTTTCATAAAGTATTCATAAAAGTAGGTACCAATTAATTTTATTGGACAATGATTGGTTGGTAAGTAACAACTTGTCGAAGTAACAATTTTATTACAATTCGCGCGACAACCTTTTTTAAACCAAATAATTCAACAAAAAATAATTGAATCATTATCAGCGAAGCCTTAAACTCATTCTATACGTTTCAGTACACGGCTTCAATGAAAGTTCTTTTATTGTATTTTTTATTTTTTACTGAGTTTGCCTTGATCTGTTTCTAATAGAGCATCGTTATCACAAGGTCTCTTCCCTGTGAGTTTTGAGCTACAAGAAATCATAATCTCCGACCCCAAAAACTCCTTCACACCAATTTTGAATAGAGTCCGACCATAATCACAAAACTCGTCCGCCATCCTGAAGTCGCCATCTTGAATTTATATATTTTGACAAAAAATCATAATTTCCGAACCTGAAAACCCCCACATACCAATTTTGAATAAAATAACCATAATCAAAAATTGTCCTCCATCTTGGGGCCGCCAACTTAATTTATAAATTTTGACGAAAATTCAAAATATCCGACCGCGAAAATCTCCAATTTTGAATCGAATCGGACCATAATCACAAAACTCGTCCTCCATCTTGGGGCTGCCATCTTAAATTTATAAATTCTGACAGAAAATTCATAATCTCCGACCCCGAAATCCTCCACATTTTGAATCAAATCGGACCATATTTACAAATCTCGTTCGCCATTTTGTTTTTTTTTCTCTAACGAAACTCCATAATGCATTGTCACCGGAATTATGAACACCTGCCAAAGTTCAAATCAATCGGACGACTAGAAGTCGGTCAAAATTCAATTGCAAGATTTGACCCAAACTTACAAACGAACGAACGAACTAACTAACTAACAAGTAAAACTAAAAAAAAATGCTAATGAATTTCACTCGAATTCACCACAATCCTAATATCTCAATCAAGAACTGCTCAAGTCACATAAAATTATTAGGTATTTCACACATTCATTGTGGACCACATTGGTATTGGTTTGTTGGGAGAATTTTTAGCCTGGATCTTGATGTTTACTTTTCTCATTGCTCCTGGATTGTGTTCCCATTTTCGTGTCCGTAGTTTATACTTATATTCCATGGGATTGTCTGACACCAATTCGTGCCTGAATTTTTGAGAATGGATTGTTCATTTGTGATATGGCTCTCGTGCGATGTGACTCATTCTGAATCGAAGTCTTAGTAATGAACTACTACTTTCCTGCGGTATCAGCTATGATTCAACACTTACAAGAACCACAGTGCGTTTGTTCTAGTCTCTTTTCGGTATCCTTCACTTCTACCCGTTCTGCTTTACGGGTGGTCCGTTCTTTTCTGAGATGTGTGGAATTTAATTCTACACGAAACAAAGGAAAAAACGCAGAGGGAGCGATTCTCTTCAAGAACATACCAAGGAAATCACTGGTCCAACTAATGCCCATCACAAACGCATTTATTAGATGTAAGCATCACCAAGAGTGCCTTAAAAAGGCAGAAATTATACCAATTCAAAAATCCGGAGAAACAAAGTATAACTAGACAGCTACAGGCCTATCTTCCTCCTGAGCGTTGTCGCTAAGGTGAGGAATGGGATTCTCTTGAAGCGTGTTAATGATTCCAAATAGAGGTTGAAACTCATCCCGCCTGAACAATTGTACAATCTCTCAAGTGGCCCGAATTTTCCACGGAGTGAGAGGAGCCTATCACAGAAAGCAAATCACGGTTATGGTCCTGTTGGATATGCAGAAAGCAATTGACAATGTCCGGACTGGGGGATCAGTCGCCAAAATGACAGAGGCAGGTTAGTCAAAGTCCTAGATTCATATCCTACAAATCTAAAATTCACAGTTAGAGTCGATGACACGAGCTAGGGAGACCATCCAATTGGAGCAGATGTCCCTGCTTGTTGCCAATGTTGTACTATCTATATACCTATGACTTGCCGACCCTCGCTCGCATGAATACGGCCGTACGTGCGGATTATATTGCCATATACGCCCATTCGTTTGCGAGTGGTGTGGCTGCTATGCGGCTCCAGATACATCTGGATCGGTTGATGGTTCCGTATCTTGAGAGTAATAAAATGAAGCTGAACCCTCTAAAGACAAAGGGTGATAACTTCCCGAGAAAATTCACGAATGTGAAGATCTGCCAGGTCAATGAGGGGCACTCTGTGAGATACCTGGGAGTCGAACATGGACATGTAACATCAGCGCTCCAAAGGGGGTCGACGGCAATTGGGCGAGTCTACTTCCTAATAGCCAGAGGTTCGAAGCTCTCGAACGAGAACAAAATACTGTTATATAAACAGATCCTTCGACCGGCAATTACATACCCTTGTCCAGTATTCTGTAGCCCACCCACATCTCAGTTTACGGACTGGAGAGATTGCAGAACAAGGTACTTCGTATCATCACAGTGAACAGTGATGGATACATTCGACTGGATGATCTCCGCGAGCTCGCCAACATCGAAATAATTGAAAGAAAAACCGATAAAACCAAGTTCTTGAAATGAAATAACAATTTCGTGCATAAATTGAAACCTGAAATAGCAACTCTCATGTTCACTAAGTGGGCTTATGGTGGTATAGTGTAAGACTACCGTTCAGTGGTCCCTATACCATGACAGGTGGACGGGGATCGACTCCGACCGCTACCAAAATCCTTTTTTGTTTGTTCGGAATTTTCGACATAAAAATTCCATACACTAGATCAGCCGTGCATTTGTTAGCACAAAATAATTTTCTGAAGTCGGCTTTTAATTTTTCCGACAAATCATTTCAAAATCAATAGTATTAAGAAGTCAATTATCGTAAATTTTCTAAAATTCAAATAACCTCATATCTTGCATAAACTTGCAGGAGGCAAGAAAATAATCTCATATAATTGAATAACTACCCCGGCATACACCCATACCTCCTCACCATCTTTGCCCTCGACAAAGAAAGGCAAGCTGGATGAGTAGCCCCATATATTAAAAAGAATCAATAAACTACATGATATTATAATGGGTATATATTCATATAAGGCTAAGTTCAAATTGTAAATAATAGGAAATAAACATTTTAACATGGTAATGGATATGGGATTGTAGACGGACAGTTTTTTTTTCTGAATGAAGTCGCTACGAATGATATACATAACGGATATCTTCTCCAATTTGGGAATTTTGGGAACACTTTTTCCCAAATGGAGACCTTTTTTTTTCTGTTGAATGCCTGAGCCTGAGTCCTGAATTCAATCAGCCAAAAACAACAAATTATCAATACTCAAAAGTTAGGAATATTGAATTTATATCAGAATGACCATTATGAGGGTCTTTTCCCTTTGAAATCAAACTCTGGCGCTTCTCTATATATTTCGGATTCACCTCGGGCGCCACCTTATGTTTATAGTGCGAAGGCCACTTGCTTCGGGCAGCCTCAATGGTCACTATGGTACTGACAAAACTCAACGGAACCGGAGAGGCAGATTTTATTGCCTTCAACTGATCTTGGTACCTGGATATCGGATGCGCACTAGATACTTCTACTCAAAGCAATGAACCGAATAATAAAAATAACCAGTTCTAAACAAATCCAATCAACTTCATTTCATTCTAATGGATCGAAAAAATATACAGGATGTCTGACGGCAGCCTCTAATATTACATAGGGAAAACAATGAATACTATATGCGGGGAGGGGATGCAGGTTTCTGTCGAAGGGATGCTGACAGCCGCATTCGGGACATGCTGTTCTGGATACGACATCGACAACGGTGGTACGGGGCTTTGGATGTCCTCCTGGCGGCAGGTCATGGACATTTCTGGGATAGCATGTCCAATATTCCTTCACGGGGACTCGGCCATAGGCCAGATCCGTAATAGCTGTTTGCACACCTGATCTTTCAGGTTATAAATCACCAGTGATAATACTGACGTGATCGTGTATGAGCCAAAATACTTAGGGTCGAGATTTACAGCATAGCCCTTTTCTGCGGATGACAGGTGAGCTCTTTTTTAATCACAAGATAGCTTATGTGACAACGCCAATCATGGCGTCGCAGGTTGTAGTGGCGGCTCTGAGGGATGAAGGCTTTGGCGAGATTTATACACTCCGAACGTATCTTGTAAGCGTTTCAGCGTTTCGGTGTGACCGGTTATCTCGGGGTATCTGGTTTTCTCTTCGTCTTCTTGCGTCGGTGATGCTAGCAGTCGGTAGATCACCTCTGGTAATTCCAACTCCCTTCCAAAGTTCATAAATGCGGGAAAATATCCGATGGAATCCTGAAGGGTTGTATTGATCGCAAACAGCATTTGGACTTGGGAGTCCATGGCCGGGTTTGTGAATGATTCCAAATTTCCTCAGCATATCCTCGAACAGTGAACTTGGTTCCATCATCGCGGAGAACCACTTTCGGGAATCCGAAGCGGGTTATGATCTCTTCATAGAGAGCTTGGGTAATGGCCTTGGCAGTAGCCTCACGGATAGTCCAACACTGTACCCATTTCATTAATCGCTCCTGGAATACGACGAGAAATGTATTTTCACGAGTGGAGCGAAGTAATAGGCTACCTCAATTGGTACTGACGCACTCCCAGGGTTGACGGTTGGACGAATGTTGCATCTTGCCGACTTGTATCTTAGGCAGGAATCGCAACTTCAAACATACTTGGCAACGTCGCTGCAATTCTCGTCTAGCGATCCCCATATGCCCGGTGGTGAACGCGTCGTGTACGTTTTGCAGTATGTTCACCCGTGTTGGCTTGGCAATATATTATAATCAGGTGTCAGACTTTTCTGGTTCTGTGAGGTCGTTGAGGTCCCAGAAATGGCGGTATGAGCGATCCTTTCGGATGCAGTAGTTTGGGAAAGCTTCGGAACTAACTTGCACCTCCTGCTCCTTCTCCTCGTACCATGTGCATCTCCGGTATGGTATCTCAGGTCTTCCCCCCGTGGATCTCTAGACAGAGCGTGTGCCACCTTGTTGAGCCCTCCTTTACGGTATTTGATTTCAAAGTCATATTGTTGCAGAAACATGCACCATCGAGCAAAGCATCATGCAGGGCTTTTGACGGAGTGCAGCCAGCGGGGATACTGATGGTCGGTGACTACCGTGAAGTGGTATCCCTCCAGATGCAGTTTCTCTATTGGGGGCTGGGGTTTCTGCTATGCAAGCTGCAAGCCTTTGGAAAGCTTTCTCTCATTCGGGTGTCCAATACCAGCGGTGATTATTTTTCAGTAGCCGTTGCAACAGTGCTATCAGCTTGGGAAATGCCGGCACAAATCACCAGCACCAAGATGCTATTTTGAGAAAATGTCCCAATCCTCGTACGTTGGTTGGGGCGGTCAATTCCACGATGGAAGCCACTTCCTCGGGTTCCGTTCGAATGCATTCTGACGTTACCAGGTGTCGGAGGTTTTTTTCAGTGACCTCCTCCCAAACTGGCATTTTTCTGGATAGACTGTCAGGTTAGCAGCACGAAGATGGCAGGAGACTCCCTTAGGTTACCGAGATGTTCCTCAAACAAACTCCCTAGTACAATGATATCGTCCAGATATGCAAAAGATGATGGGTTCATTTCCGGTCCGATGATCATTCCATCAGGCGTTGAAATGAGGCGGAAGTGGCGTGGAGACCCAACGGCATAGCTCGAAACTGGAATAGTCCTCGGCCAGGTACAGTGGATGCGGTCACTGGTTATATGTCGTTGCTTAGGGCAACCTGCCAATACCCTTGTCGCAAGTCGACACTGGAGATATATTGGGTGTCTTGTAGTTTGTCTCAGATGGCATCGATGTAGGGCAGATAATGGTCGATGCAGAATCTCGGTTGCGCATTTCTTCCTCACGATGACTACGAGTGAGCTCCATGGACTTTCGGAAGGCTCTATGATGTTTTAGTGTAGTATCCTGTCTTTTTCGGCATTTATTACCTCCTGCATTCTGTGGTCGGTACCGTTGTTTCATTGGCTACTATCTTCGACCAACGGTGTTACTCCATCAATCTCCTCGAATAGCGGTAACTCTTTCTGCAGGAAAGCTTCCAGACGGCTTCCTTCCTCTCTGGTGAGGGTAAGGGGAGGCCTTGGCTCAGTTATCACAATAGGGAGAAACAGAACGGGCCGAGCTTCCATTGCGACGGAACGATTCTTCACCAAGATCGGACTACTTCCTAGGTCGAGTCCAAACTGCAATATGTCCATTCCTAGGACCTTGTCTGATGAAAAGCCACTCAGCTGCCCGAAGGACTCTTCAAAACGGTGTTCTCCAAACTGGATCTCTACGTGGTATGTTTCCGGGACATCAACAGTCTCTCCATCGGCCAGTCGGAAATAATTTGTGTCTGTGTCAATTAGTGCTTCAGCGATGCCACCAGGAATTTTTATGAAAATATGCGGTTAGTAGTCGACGATGGAGATATGGACGGTGACGGATGCGTCATAGGGGCGTGGCAATCACGGAACATGATTCCTCTCCACTTGCATCTCGAGCAGAATATTCATGGAGCTGATTGGCATTGGCTCTCAAAATGCCTCGTATGCTCATATCGCCAACATTCTCTGCCTAATACGATGTTCCGGCGGTCTACTGGGCTGGCTTTGGTTGCAACTGGCTGACTAACTAGGCCTCTAGGAGGCGATGGCTACTCGGTAGTAGGTCCGGTAACTACTGGTGGAGCAGATGGTGTCCGGTACGGTGCCACAAGCAGGTATGAGGCTGGTCCCTGAGCTTATTCGATTTCGGTACGTAGAAGCTCATAGTCTCGGGCAGCTTTTGCGTATCCATGGATGTCGTTGAAGTCCGTCCTCCTGATTTCACGTCGGAGTTCTGGATGGAGGTTGCGGTATAGCCAGTTCAATTCCTGGTCCTGCGAAATTCCAAATTATAAAAAGTGAAAGGCTGCTCATAATTTGGCTAGGTCTTGGGTAAAGTTCAATTCATGACTTTTACTAGGTCTTTGAAATTGTGCTACAATAATCAACTTGACTTGTTCGATAATTGGGCGCCACGCTTGCAAAAAAAGCCAAAGGATGAGAAAATATATCGATACAGTAAATTTCACCGTGCTTGTATGGGAAGGCAGTAGAAATATGCAGATAGTTAACTCAACAATTTATTTTTGTTATTCAAATAGTTCGAAAGTTATGAACAAAAAATTGATTGGACAGTTAGGAGTGAAATTGTGAACATTATCAACTTCTGATTCCAGCCGAAGACGGTCATTGATACAGTTATACCTGAGATGGTAGTTAGGATTGATCTAAGCTGAGGACCTCCGGTGAAAAGAGACTTGGAAGGCTGGTTCATTCGACGTTGGTCTCAGCACAGAGGTGATGTTCTTGGTCTCAGAGGGATGGTCGTATTGATTGAGTTGCCTTGTATTCGCTTACTCGTGAATGTGAAATGTTTCACCGACCAGGTTGGAAGTGGGCTGATGTGTGATCTCCTTGCGTTATCAATCCTTCTGTCCTCAGTGAACTGCTTCCTTCAGTGATATATACATGAGGAAGACGATGGGAATCAGAAATAGTTACAATCATAGGTGAGAACTGAGGATATCCTTTGAACCTCAACCTTATGTTTCAAATTTCAATTGAATGAACGAGGTAATGGTCGAATACAACCAGTAAGAAAAAATAGAACCAGTACCTTCAAATGACTGGAAAAATATAAGATACAATAAAAATAAATTTCTTAAGTGGAAATTGAGATATTCAGCAAAATCTATAACATAATCTATATAGTGGGGTTGATTCAGTCTTTGAAATTGATAACAATTATTCTGGAATAATTCGATGAGCAATACCCAAAAAACCCACTCAGGAGAAATACCAGCAAAATTATTTCAATATTTAAGACTGGAATAATCCTTGATAATTTATTGAAATGTACCAGAAGAGTACAGACTGAAGATAGTGAAAGGCAGTTGAACAAAAAAATATATATCCTCAAGAAGAACGGAGTGAAGATAACTCGAGAACGAGGGCCCAAGCCTTGTTTCCAGAGGAAAAATAGAGCATACAATAACTAAAGGTACTCTTTGAAATTTTCCATAAACAAATATTTTGGTAATTTTCCGGAGAAAAAGTATAGTATTCAGTAATCAGAATATTCTGGTGATTTTCCAGAGAAAAAGTATAGTATTGAATAACTTTACGGAGCGTGTGACCACAGATAATTCTTCCAACACAAGAAATGCCCGACAGATAGAGATGTACCTAGACACACAGATAAATGTGCTTATATATCCACATATATATCTATACAGAGGGTGGCGAATCCCTTCTTTCAAAAGGTGAGCCCGACATTTTCCATAACTGGAGAGAATAATTTTTCTGGAGGTTGAAAAGTCCTCCTTTAGCACTTATTGCCCCAAATTCGAAGAAACTTGACATAAAAATTTTAATCAATAAAGTTGGCTTGAGGAATACGGAAATCACTGATACTATGAGATCAAGTACTCTGTGACAAGTTAAGCCAGAGAAAGGACCTTCTCATGCAACATTCATTTATCAAAGAAAGAAGATAAAATAATCTTAGAGATTATAATAATAATAATAATAATATAATAATAATAATAATAATAATAATAATAATAATAATAATAATAATAATAATAATAATATAATATATAATAATATAATAATAATATATTAAATAATAATAATAATAATAATAATAATAAAAAAAATAA